>VKKT01000086.1:686156-699938 GCA_008038995.1 Haliotis laevigata
TGTTATAGCACAGTATACACAGTGCAACATGTCCTTCCTACCTGTAATGTACAGGTCATGTTAACAAATAACAGACAATGTTATAACACTTCACACAATAGAATTGTTCTATTTATGTTATAGCACAGTATACACAGTGCAACATGTCCTTCCTACCTGTAATGTACAGGTCATGTTGACAAATAACAGACAATGTTATAACACTTCACACAATAGAATTGTTCTATTTATGTTATAGCACAGTATACACAGTGCAACATGTTCTTCCTACCTGTAATGTACATGTTATGTTGACAAATAACAGACAATGTTATAACACTTCACAGAATGTCATTTTTAATCAAAATATAACTGCATTGACATTTTTTTGAAAGGAATGTCAAGACAAATAAATACCATGGTATATATATGTTTTCCCATGAGGCAGGTAAGCTGACATGACATGTTGGTTAAGGATGGCTGCTGGCATGTTTTCATGCTCACTCCACAACTTGAACTGTTGTATCAGATTGTGATCCTAACTCCTGTCAATCAGTTCATCACTGATACAAAGAGTTGAAGCTGGAGATAAATGACCAGTGTTATATCAACCAAGAAGCAGAACCAATAATTGGTTGATTCCCTTTTGTTCACTTAATATGTCAACGTTCCTTGTGTTGGGATTGTCATGGTTTCTTGGAGATGAACATTTGGCACTGGTTCATGTTGCACAATATTTAAATAATGTTAATGATACTTTTATGCAAAACTGACACCAGGAAGTTTTCCCTATTTGTCTCTTGTATAAATTGTTAATTTTAAACTATAGTTAATAAGTATACCTCGAGAAACAGAGTGTTCAGTAGCTGAGTTTCTTTCGCCAGTTGGACAGTTTGTTACTTTTAGATGATTTAATCAATCTTAGAGAGATATATGAACACTGAAGGAGTGACAAGCAGCCATCTTTAACATTATAGATCTCTGTACGTCAGCCGAGTATGAATGCGTGTCTAGGATGAATGTGCCGACCACCTGGGGGACTAATGGCCGCTAATGGCTCACATTGTCACCCAATTACAGCCGTTCATTCATCAGGAGAAAAGATAAGATAACGCGTTATTAATGGTCATACCCACGGCGAGTTTGATATATGGCCATGTCTGTATATTGCAACAAGTCATGGAAATAAGCTGGATATGGAAATCCATTAATCAAGATAACCCAGTGACAAGTCAGATGAGTACTGGAGCCCACTGGTTTTATCCTTGTACTCCATGTTTCTGTCAGACAGGATATGGGAGTCATTTTGTTGAATATTGTGTCTAATAATCCATGGAAGCAGTTGACATAAATCTTTAATTTATCTTAAGACTACATACTTATGTATTTCATCTAGTTAAGAAATAATCAAACAGACTACACAGCAAATGTCTACATGAGCAGGTACTTGTAGACAATGTGGTAATGACAGGCAGGCAGGTTGACAGCGAGACTGACAGGGACATATATAATGGCCCTGAGTATGGATCGATTGAATTTTGCATAAAAAAATGTTAGTAGGCTGAAGAATAAGTTTGGTTACGAAGCAGATCCTGCATGAAAGCAAGTATTTGTCCAAAAAGTGGAATTCTTTTATCAGAAGTTGAATATCACTTCATTTCACTGTCATTTCAACCCTGTTTCATCATATAATCAGTATGGTAGGTTGATATCTCAGTTATTACAACCCTGTCAAAATGCTACAACCTTTACAACAGATGGTTTGAGACATAAGAAACAATCACTGTCCTACGTGCATTTGTTTGATATCACTATGATTGCAACCGCACCCCATCCTACAGTGTGTACTTTAAGTGGATTGAGTCCTAACAAGTCCTTGCCTATAGCCTGTATGTTGGTGGATTCTACAACCTGATAATATAGTACAGTCATTGCAACCGCACCCCATCCTACAGTGTGTACTTTAAGTGGATTGAGTCCTAACAAAACCTGGCCTATAGTCTGTATGTTGGTGGATTCTACAACCTGATAATATAGTACAGTCATTGCAACCCCACTCCGGCCTACAGTATGTACTTTAAGTGGATTAAGTCCTAACAAACCCTGGCCTATAGTCTGTATGTTGGTGGATTCTACAACCTGATAATATAGTACAGTCATTGCAACCCCACTCCGGCCTACAGTATGTACTGTACGTGGATTGAGTCCTAACAAACCCTGGCCTATAGTCTGTATATTGGTGGATTCTACAACCTTATAATATAGTACAGTCATTGCAACCCCACTCCGGCCTACAATATGTACTGTACATGGATTGAGTCCTAACAAACCCTGGCCTATAGTCTGTATGTTGGTGGATTTTACAACCTGATAATATAGTACATTCATTGCAACCCCACTCCGGCCTACAGTATGTACTGTATGTGGATTGAGTCCTAACAAACCCTGGCCTATAGTCTGTATGTTGGTGGATTCTACAACCTGATAATATAGTACTGTCATTGCAACCCCACTCCGGCCTATTCACTACATAGAAGATCGATATTCGAGCAAAATGATTACAATTTGTCTATCAGTCTGTACAGTATGGTGATATAATACATAGGTCATAAGAACCGCTCCCTGTTCTATAATCTACATGGTGGTGAGACTTTATAACAACACCTTGTCCAACAATCTGTACAGTACATCCAGTTACAAAGATCATTACATTTGGGAATCTTGTGAATTGTGTTTTTACATGTATGTCATTTCCATGTAAACGTTTAAAAAGAGTTACAGCCCACTTGTCTAACCTTCATTTCATACTGTCTTACAGCCTAACACTGTACACTTTCATTACATCAAAACATTTGGATTTCCATATATACCAATCTTCTATTCATGGGCGCAGAAACCTCTTTTGCAGTGGTCCATTTGTGAACCCTTGATGACACCCAGTGGAGGAAGGAGCGTGTCCAGGCTCACTCCTGTCTGTCAGAGAGTCTGGCAGCTCCTTGTGCCAGGGTGATTATTGAGAAGGTTTCACTTTGAACTTCTTCTTCCATAGCAGGAGCCCCAGAATGACTGCAGCTGCCAGGAGGATTGCACAGATCACACCAGCAATGATGGGAGCGGGGCTGGACTGCCCAGCTTCTTCTGGTCCTTGGCTTGAAGAGTTCTTTAACTTACTTTCTGTGGTTGCTTGGTTTTGTGTATGGATGCTGTTGGGGATTACGGAAGTTTGGTGAGGAGGAGGATGTGTTAGGAGACTTTTGGTGACAGGAGGACTGCTGCTTATTCCGTGCTGATTCGATGTTGGAAACAATGTCTTGATGTCTCCTGAAGAAGTTGTCATCCTTCCATTAGTGGTTGGAGTTGATGTCTGGACCCCTGTGGTGGCCTCTGTAGTTACTGTATTTGTAGAAGCCTTTGATGTTGATGTAGTAGCTGACGATGTTGTGGTAGTCACGCATTCAGTTTCTAGGTCTAGCACTATGTCCCCTAATTTCTTACCTACATGCTTCAGTGAGCTGCAGGAAGGTCCTCCTCCACCCTGGTGTGTCTGCAGGTACCGGGCCAGCCATAATTGGTCACACACACACTTCCAGTCAGGGTTGTTGTCCAGATTCATTGTGGTGTTCCTGTTAGTCAGTGAGGACATTGACTGGGGCAGAGATGTTAACTTGGTTGAGTCAAGATTCAGCTCAGCGATAGTACTGCCACTGAAAGCACCGGGTTCAATGCGAAACATCGGGTTGTTTTTCAGATCTACCAATGCAGTTGTCATTCCAGCAAAATCTCCATTTTTCACAATGGAGATCTTGTTATTTCCAAGTTGAAGCATTTTGGAATGGGCCTTTGGAATCAATGTAAGTTCATTTGAGGACAGGTCAAGTTTGTCCAAAGTCAGGCTTGTGGCAAATTTTGTAAGATTGTTTGATTTTAGAGTTAGTGTATTCAATTTTATTGCCATTTCAAAAACTGCATCTGGAAGGGATGAGATCTGGTTATTTTGAAGGTTTATGCTTTGTACAGAAGTCAGTGAGTCAAATGTATTGGCCTCAATAGTTGTTATGCTGTTGTAGCTAAGATCCAAAGACTGCAGTCTTCCCAGTCCAGAGAAGCTTCCTTGTTTTAAGGTTGTGATGCGATTCAGCTGCAGGTTAAGATGGATTAGGGAGATTAAATCCCTAAGACCATCATCAGGAAGAACAGCCACATTGCTCCTTGTTATCTTGAGAGATTCCAGTTTTCTCAAGTTTTGAAATGTTCTATGGTCATATGTGCTGAACCTGTTTGATATGAGCTGCAGGTCAGTCAAGTTGGCATTGCCTGCGAATGGTGAGCCCCGAAACATGATGATGTTACAATTATTTATTATCAAAGTCTGGAGATTTGTCAGACTCCCAAGTTTTGCTCTTACCATCATCCCATCCTTGAATGCATCACATGGAGTGTTCAGCATTGTCAGGCAGGTCAGAGAAGGAGGAAGTTCAATTGGACATCTGTTTTCTGGGGGACAACTATTGTCTGGGCCACAATTTCCAACACTCAGCAGTGTCAGAACCGGAAACATAAACTTCACCATCATGGACGCCATTGTCATCACCAGCAAAGTTTCGACAGAACTGTTAGATTATTAAGTGTGGTGACTTACCATGATGTTGTTTGGCTATGATTCCAGTATCCTTATGAAGATTGGTTCCAGAGAGAGCAGAATGCTTCAACATCTGTGTTGGTTGATGGCAATATCAGTCATTTGGTCACCAAAATGTCATTAACGTACACTTGAACTGGTTGTGATTGCCTATCTCTACATACTTGTCACCCACTTAACATTCACAAACAGACTCACTGGCGGACTTCTGAAGGTGTCTACACCTCACCATCAACTTCAACTAAATCATGTTTCTTGTAACACTTACTTAAATGAACACACACTTGATGTGTTATAGAGATTCCAAATTAAAAATTCCTTCGCGAAACACTGTTTGATGTAATTGTTGAGTCTGCTCTGATATTTGCTCAGACTATTGATTTTGTTAAAGTTTAATATACATTAGACTTGATCAATGCCTTGACCCTCAGGTCTGTAGGCTCATTAATGGCTTATCAGGGCCAGCAGTCACACACAGTGATTTATTACAGCTTCTTAAGTTCATATCAAAATATTAAAGGTTATTTTGGGTGGGCAAAGTTTCCTACAGATTGCCAGATGCTTTTAAGGTAAAAAAACAAGTATCTAATGGACAATTTATTATAAGTGCTGTAAAGTGTTTGTTGAAACCATATTAACTTGCTCACATAGTTGGTATGTGAGTGTAAGATGAGTCCAGTTTTACAAAGCAATTGCAACTGTATAACCAACAAACTCCCATGATTGAACAGCGATATGTTGCAGTAGTACAAGTGAGGTCACCTCTTAAAGTGAGGATATGAAATGTCATTAAACATTGTTACAAGTCATTTAGTACACAGACTGCTTTATGTTAGTGCAGTTAGCTTCCATGTATATTGTAGGGGTGGTGGCCTCGTTGTTAAGGCTATCACTCACCACAAGACACAGGGTTGATTCCCACTTTACATAGAAACCATCTCCGCTGTCCCTTGCTGTGATATCGCAGGTTTATTGCCAAAACATTGTAATTCCCAACTCACTCAAACTATATACTCATACACGAAAATTTGTAAATTACCTCAATAGTGGCATCTTCAGTCATATTTGTTGTACCAAATATGGTGATCTCTTTTCTCATGTTGCCATAACTGACTTGTTGTACTGTACATTCTCAGGTTAATGTTCTATGATGCCAAAATGGCTAGTTCTTGTTAGTTGTAGTAAATTCCCAAATTGCCAACCAGGCAAGCTTGAGCTCTGGATTGTGTTAGTTCATATCTGTCACATATTTGATCAGTCACTTTAGGAGAAATATGAGCCATAAACAATTAATTAACACATAACATTTAATATGGCACAATGTAAAGAAAGTGGGTATATTTACACTCACAAGAAACAAACCTGCTTGTCTTGAAACTGCTAATGAAATACAGCTCATCATGGTTTCAATCCACAAGAACATCACGGCCCTGACACACAACTTAGCCATTTTGGCTCCTAACGATGGAAGCTTCTTAAACAAGTGTCGTCAGTGTCAGCAGGTACCAGTTCTTTCATCCGCTGGAACTGTCAGCATGCATTCTTGGGGACACTTTGTTCTTGTTCTTGTTCTTGTACACAATGCAGGTTGTGGCAGTACCTGCCAACAGCAGCACACCACATGCCACGCCAGCAATTATGGGTATGAGAGAGGTGTCATCAGTCGCCATCTGAGCTGCACTGGTGTCAGTGGTCATAACCTTCACCTTGGGAAGAGGTTTTGATGTGGTTGTTGTAGTCGTTGTTGTTGGTATTCTTGTTGTAGTTGTAATTCTTGTTGAAGGCGTTGTGGTGGTTGTAGTAGTTTTAGTTGTGGTAGGAGTTGTGGTAGTAGTTGTGGTAGTTGTGGTAGTTGTAGTTGTTGTTGTTGGAGTTGTGGTGGTTGTTGGAGTTGTTGTGGTAGTTGTTGTAGTGGTTGTAGTTGTAGTAGGAGTGGTTGTTGTGGTAGTTGTTGTGGTAGTAGTTGTTGTGGTAGTAGTAGTAGTTGTAGTTGTTGTTTTGCATTCGATCTCCAGATCTGGTGTGGATTCTGACAACTTTCTGCCCATGTACATAATAGGACTCATGCATGTAGGTCCATCCTGTACATGACGTGTGCTGAGGTAACGAGACAGCCATAGCTGGCTACACACACACTGCCAGTTGTCATGGTGATCCAGCTTCAATGTGTTCACTGATGCCAACATGACTGACATTGACTCCGGCAAGGAGCTAAGCTGGTTTTCTCCCAAGTCCAACTCTGAAATGTGACTTCCAGCAAAGGCACCATTTTCCACTTTACTGATTGAGTTGTTTCTCAGGTTCAGAGTCTTCATTGTCAAGCCACTGAAATCACCTGCTCCCACGGATGTGATCCTATTATTTTGAAGGTTTAGTGTTACAGGAGCTGATTGACAAGTCTTGAGGTTTGGAACAGATGTAAGCATGTTCTGCGATATGTCCAGTGTGTCCATGGCAGTTCCTGTGAAGGCATCTGATGCCACAGAGGATATCTTGTTTGAGGTCATGTCCAAAGTCTTCAGGTTCCGGAGGTTAGAAAAAAGTGATGTAGGGATTGCAGTGAGCTGGTTGTTCGCAAGTTTGATGGTTTGGACTGATCGTAGGGGTTGGAAGGACTTGCTGGCAACTGTAGCGCTTGGGTTATATGTCAGGTCTATTGTCTCAAGACTGGACAGTCCAGCAAATGCTGCCTCAGATATGCCTGTAATCTTGTTTGCCATTATGTTGAGAGTCTTCAGAGATGACAGCGGAGAGAAGCCATTGTCAGGAAGAGTTACAATATTGCTTCTCATCATGTTCAGTTCTTCCAACCTTGTTAGACCTTGGAAAGTTGTTGTCCCAAAAGTACTGAAGTCATTAAGCATGAGGTTGAGATGTTTCAGTTGAGTGTTGCTCTCAAAGACGGACCCCCAGAACCTGTGGATGTTGTACCGGTTGATGGTGAGAGACTCCAGTTGGGTCATTCTGCTGATGTATCTGGACATCATCATGGATTCCATAGGTGGACACTTCCCGTTCATCAACACCAGAGTTTTTACACTTGGTGGGAGGGAATTTGGACAGATCTGCTGGCACACAAAATCTTCTTGTTGTCCACTTGGCCCCACATCACATTTCATACAGGGAGGTGGGCTGCACGAACTGCTACCACCTTTAGCACACAGAAGCAGCATTGCTGTTACAGTGACGTACTCCATTCTTTTGGACTTCTTCAACGTTGGCAAATTGAAGGATTTGAAGGAAATCAGTATTTGGCTGCAAGAAGCCACTATCGGCTAAATAATAGTCTCCTTGATTAGTTGATATTGTTATGTACCTCTCAGCAGAACACAGATGATTTCCTCAAATGTCATCTGTCTTGTGTGGTGGAAACCATTCACTTGCCGCGTTCACATTTCTGTTGCTGTAGTAGTTTTTCACAGCAACGATGGTGTCCTTGTCTCAAACATTGGTTTATGTTATCATTAACCTTTGAAGATAAATAATCTCTGCGCAAGACTATGTAATGTAATGACGCAGTCTCGCTTTCACAGAAATATTTTTGGTGCCTTGTGTTGTCATCATTTCATATACCTTTAATGAATCGTTATTTCATGAGTTAAGATTGTATTAACTGATCACTTTGTTACTATCCAGCTATTAAGAATTTTTCGCAACGGACGTGTTTGGCTGCTCTTTATAGAAACTAAGCTTATGTGTACTTACCATGACAGAATCAGACATGATTATTTCAGAAGTGATAAATGAGTGCGCCAGCCATGGTGGTATAAACTTTGCTTGATGTAGGTAATACAAAAGATTACAGAAATAATATAAATTCCAAACTCCCTGTGAACCTGTTGGACCATGCCGAACTGGTTAAAATGTGCCGTTCCTTATATCAGTGTTGTTTATCTTTTGTTGGTAATACTCACTCATTGTCATATTGAGCTTCTTTCAGAATACTGGTTTGGCTGTGTATACAGCACTGTCATTGTATTCATGGCATTTACATTCAAAGGGTATTTTTAAGGTGATATTTTAAATTTCATGTGTTTTAAGAACCTTTGTAGTAGCAGCAACACATCAGGGCTGAGTCGGGGCGGTGGGGTAGCCTAGTGGGTAAAGCGTTCGTTTGTCATGCCGAAGACCGGATTCCGATTCCCCTCATGAGTACAATGTGTGAAGCCCATTTCTGGTGTCCCCCGCCGTGATATTGCTCGAATATTGCTAAAAGCGGCATAAAACCAAATTTACTCACTCACTCAGGGCTGAGTCATAAATGGAATAAGGAACTGTACTTTCAAGGATTATCATTTTCATGCAACTTTTATATTTGTAGTGCATTTCCAAATTTGTATTAGTGACAATGTCTGTTGTTTACTAGTACCCTATGTTCCACGCTTTAGGGTGATTTTTTTCCTCTAGAAACATCTGTTTGATAGTTGTTCATTGACATCATGCTCATGATACATTGTGGAATCATACAGTGGATGGATTTTTTGTTTGTTTTGGGTGTTATTTATTTTTCAAATTTTCTAAATGATGATTGAAAGGGTTTGGACTTCTTTTTTTTTGAACAACTGTTACCAAAGTACACCAAACCTTACATGGCTGTTTGTTTATCATGTATCATACACAGAATAGCAACACGCATATGATGACAGCTTGTGTTGTGAAAGATATTTTAGAGATCTGTATACGTTTTTAATTGTTTGTCATCCCTGTTTGAGTTTTGCAGTGTCATGACATATCAACAGAATGCCATGTTCTTGATGGATTACAGGTTTGAGTTTTGTAAACAATGTGTTCTGTCCGTCACATGTTGACTGTTTCCTGTTGAAGGAAGCGCATCTGAGAAGATTAATCAGATATGTAATGGGGCCGTATATGACGTCATGTGAGACATGTGAGCTAGAACAGTTATGACCTCCAAGTCATAACTATTGCACAGAGTAACATTTGTTCCACCTTTTTCTTTTGATTTGAGTCAATGAATTAATCTAATTATGGTACCAAAAGAAAGTCTCCCATTTGTTTGTTTTATCAAAACTGATGTCCTCACAAAGCCATGTTGTGTGAGATGGTGAACCAGGTGTACCAGGTGAGGCAGACATGATTAACTAAGCCTCCTTGACTCATGATTTCCTGTACTGAGACACACATTGTTTCTATAATTACCTTCCTACAAGAAACTTGATCACCCTTGCATGACTAAGACAAAGACAGAAGAAAAAACAATTAGTCCTCTTATATTGTTTATGGTTGTGTGTCATTATACCCTACAGTGTGGATCGCCACTGGGTTGTCTGATCGAGACTCATGTAGATACAGGCCACCATCGCATGCCTGGCATGTTGCTGAGTGCACAATTAACTGACTGCCACACCTGAAGATGCCAGTTGGATGTTGCTCTGCTAATTTTATGAGTGCTTCAGGAAGTGTCATCACTGGCTATAAATCAAAACAGTCAAGTTTCACTGGATCATCAGTCTTTATGTACAAAGTTCAATACAGATTCTCTCCATTACTTGGAACTATTGATTCAACTGTACATCTCAGAAAATGGAGGAAGCACATTGAGCAGCTACATCCAGATTCTGGTTTATAGCTTGGGGAAAAACTTACAAGCACAAGGATTGTTTGATTAGACACATTCAGTCGGGGAACTGCCATCACAATTCTGTGTCGGTAAATTCTTCCAGGGCTGTTTTGGTTTCTGAAAATTCAAATGCTTGGTTCTGAAATTCTACAATAGGTCTTCCAAGAACACTGATTGGGCTGTTCGGTTTGCTTCCATGGCCCCTAAGAGATTCTTCCCCGACCACCATAGAGGGCAGTTCCACACTAGCCATGCTGCACATGCACTGGATGTCTGTATCAGTGTCATTTTCAAAGTCTGTCAGATCCACGTAGCCCCGCACCTGTTGGTGGCAGTGTCGGCCTTGAGAACACTTCATAGTGATGTGCATTTCCCTAGTTATTCCTGCTGGAATGGGAAAGGGGGCATCTTGATGTTGACGAGGACCTATGTTGGATGGTTTCTCCCACATTTGATATTTTGTGCTGCGATATCTATGAACATCACTAAATCCACTCGATTTTCTATCACTTGATAAATGATGAAGATGAATCTGAGCCTCAGTTTCAATCTGTGATGAGTCTGTGGATTGGTTCAACTCTAAGTTTGAAATTGTCTCGTGTGATTTTTCAAGATTTTCATTCCTGCGAAACTGGTGTGAAATAAATGAAGTATCTAACTGGGGGGAGACTTCAAGGCCACTAGCTGTTTCCAAACTCCTGTCTCGGCTCAGGGACCTATCTGCTAGAGAATAATCACCTGATATATTGTCCTCTCCGTTGAAGGAAATGGTGTGTGTGATGTTTTCCCTGGAATATGATTTGTTGAGATGGCTGCTGTGTGATACGGAGTTGTATTCTCCAGCTGGCTTCACCTGGTACAGCTGCACACTCTCACGTTTCTTGGATTTGTTGGTGGAATCATGATCGTTTGTCAGTTTCTTGTAAATGGAAAACATCACAAGGTTTGACACTACCAAGATGACAATAATTGAACCAATCACAGCCGTTGTTACAATCTGTGCCTGTGTAATATTGACAGGTGTTGTCATCGTGGCATTTACAACATGGTCTTCCATTCTGAAGCTGTTGCAGTGGAGTAAATTCGTTTGGAAAATAGTTACAATTTTGTCAATTAGTCCAGTTTAACCATTGCAAAAGTGAAGCAAACTGTAATATCACTTGATACTAAACTGATGGACATATTTCAGATGTATACCACATGGCTTCTGTTCATTTGAACAAAGCAATAGATGAATCATGATTTCCAAGCTCACATAGTGCACAAATAACTTCTGGCATGATTTGGTGGCAGTCCATACAGAGTTATGTCCCTTTAGCTTCCTGATTGTTGCGACACAGCTTGATCTGACAGACTTTGGGATTTTATTGTTTTTTCTGGTCAATGAATGTTTCTGATTCAGATCAGGTGATTGAGTGCATTGATCTCTGGAGTAATGGTACCTGAAATAAAAAATCATAATTGAGAAATAACATTTTTTTGGCGTGATTGTTGGTTTAAGAGGTTTTTCAGCTGCTGAAAACTTATTGTCACTCATAAAGGGGTTTCTTTTTACCTTTTTGAATAAGATTTTCATAGCACTTTAGAACAAGTAGACAATTAATGCAATTTTGATGATGTATGCCTCAACTTAAATTGCTGAATTCAAGAAGCAAATTTAAAGAAACAGCTTTCTTGTAATTTTGGTGGTTTTTTTCAGTCATGTGAATGTCAAATATGAATGTAATATATCAAGTTTATGTTGCCTTTATGAGGTAGGTTGCATTTCGAATGACAATTTTTACTATAATTGCTGTTTTTGCTGGAGAATATAAAAATGATAGTGTTGATTTATCCACATTTTACTTTTCATGCTTGTTATATCATCCTCGTGTTCCCTTTGTCTTAGTCAAGTTTTTGTTGTTTATGTGCAGTTTGAATGATGAGATGAAGAAAGTTCATGTGACACACATCAATCATCGTCCATGCAATGTACATGTACTTTCCATTTRMGTAACAAAAATAACCGTGCTTATATTTCCATTTATTGACTTTCTTTCCCCCACTGTGATAAACACTCCCTGTTACTGGCCGGTATGTTATGTTCAAGAAGGGAATCTATTATAACCACAAGCCATGATAGTCTATTTAGTCTGGTTTATGTGGTGATTATATACCATGGGTGGGTTATGTCTCTAGAGCTGTCCCTATTCAAAGAGCCTAGTGATGAGTCACCTAAAGGGTCTCTATGTGTAGTATTAGGAATGGAGATATTATTTACCTGGCTGTATATCACATATCAATGGCTGCGTGTCATTTAGCAGGTGCTCCGCGGGAGGAGAAAGGAAGAGCCCACAAGAACTGTGAGAGAAGAATGTAGCTTGGTTTACTTAGTGTTGGAATGATCATAGAGCATGCCATTTTGCCTGTATCTAGATGTGAGCTTGACAGGCCTCGTACCTACCCTGGGGTCAAAGGGTAAAGTTTGGATGTAATTGAGCTCTCTCTTTTTTCAATTGTCTCCACTGTTATGATCTCTTTAAGTGGGTTTGAGTAGGACCATCCCAACAATGTGCAGATGATTGAGCCTGTCATGGAATTCATGTTACTTTGCATTGTTCGTTGTTTTGTGTGAGAAATAAAATGTTTATGAGGTAGGAGACTTGTATGTGTAAATAAAGATCTGTATCTCTATGTGTTGCTGTATACACTGAGAGAATGCAGAGGTTTGATATGTAAATATCCTTGCATTGCTTTTCCTGCCAAACACCAGCACAGTCGCCTCACTACATGTTCTCCTACAATTCTTAGTGGTTAACATTGTAACAGTGACTTTGCTTAAGACAAAAGTTTTTTTATATTAAAATAATTTATCAACTCTATAGGCATTCAACTGTATCAAGACCAACTAGTTTTGTAAATCTGTTTTCGCGGTTTGTATGAAAATTTCAGTGTCCAAGAAAATGAATGATTTCTAAAATCCAGGTTACATTTAATCTCAAATTCCTGTGATAAACCTCTGTTGGTTACAGTGCATTGTTAGTATCAGCCCGGTTGCATAATGATGGTTATCTTCCCCACATCCACACTGCATGTGCATCTACATGTACTCTGCTTCTGCCTGTGTTTCTGCCTGCCATGACCCATGCATCAGGCATAACTTGGGGGGTGTTATGTTGGGTGTCAAAGTGCAGGGTGGCACCATCCAGGGTGTCTCAATTCAACGTGTATTAGTTTGGGTTTTCACTGTATTGGTATAAAAGTATCAGAGTGTCAGTGTTCAGGATATCAAGATGTCAAGATGTCACTGTGTAAGGTGTAGTCAGGATAGCTCAAGGTGTCAGGGTGGTAAGATGCTGGGGTGTCAGGGTGTTATTGTTCTGGGTATCAAGATGTCAAGATGTCACTGTGTAAGGTGTAGTCAGGGTAGCTCAAGGTGACAGGGTTAAAAGATGCTAGGGTGTGAGGGTGTTATTGGTCTGGGTATCAAGATGTCACTGTGTAAGGTGTAGTCAGGATTATCTCAAGGTGTCAGGGTTATGAGATGCTAGGGTGTCAGGGTGTTATTGTTCTGGGTATCAAGATGTCAAGATGTCACTGTGTA
>VKKT01000087.1:98159-111206 GCA_008038995.1 Haliotis laevigata
CACAGTGTATATACATGCAGATGATAGCATTTTACAATAATGGTGCATTGTGTTTTATGTGGGACGCTAATGAATACTTTCTTTTGTACCGATACTTGACCTGTCAATGGTGAACCATTACACCCTGTGTGCTACCTGGTCAGTGTACGTGTCAGGGCTGATTTACCTGGGGCACATATCACACTGGCTGTACTTCATGTAGCATTGCATCTCGTCATCACTTGATGTTACTCATAGCACAATCATTAAGCCTGTTTCAACCAGGACGTCCTGAACATTTGCTAGTTATGTATGGTTATGTCTTTGTACTCTTGGGATCAGATGTTCAATTCAGAACTTCAATACGAGTCCTTCGCTTACAACAGGAAAAGGAATTATGTAGATGAACTGAATGATAAAGCCTTTGACCTAACATTCCTAACATTATCAAATGATTCTAGGTTGCAGCAGTCACTGAAACCAACTTTAAAAACAACAATGATAGTTGTATAAAATACATTAACATCAAATAACCCTTTGTTGTGTTCTTCAATCATCCCTGAGTGTATACAGTCAGTTGGCTGGCAGTAGGTCCTTATAAAGGCTACTCTAGCAGTGTCTTGATTGTGTCATCTGCCTTTGTCTACATAACAGTTGTCTTCCAGTTTACTCATGATTTGAGACAACATAGCCATTTGTGTTGACAGTTATTCATGAAATAGGATATGATGAAATGTCAAATTAAGTTAACTGGGTTTACCAGTAGTATAGGTTATAAAGCCAGGTTTGTTGTATATAGTGTGCAATGCTCTGTTGTCATGGGTGTAAGGTGGTATAACAGCTAGAATATGACAATTATAAAGACAACCCAACAAGAGGTCAAATTCGGTAATGTTAACGCTTGTCCCCAAAGTGTCCATGTTCCTCTTTTTGAGGTTTTCCAATTTAATATGCTGCTCAAAAAAGCTAAAGAACACCAGATTCTGTCCAATTACTGGCGTTAATCTGTCATGCCTGTGTGTCAGTTTGGTTTAACATCGCCTTTATAACAGTAGTCCAGCTAGGTCACAGTAGGTCAGCTTAATGTGGGAGGACAGCCCAAATTGATGCAGGTGTCTGGGTCTAGATTTGCTGAGCTCTTTTGGTGCTAAGATAGTCGTAAGTTAATGTTAATGTATGGCACTTACGACTATCTTAGCNCTAAGAGAGCTTCAGAAGTCTAGGCCCAGGACATTACCACTTTGGTGAATCCTAAAAACACAGATATGGTGCTAACAAACCTAGAATAATAATCAGGGCAAATCAGGTTTATAAACAATCACAGGTTTCTGGTGTGCCAAAGGGATGCAACTCTGCAGTGCCTTTAATGACTGGTCCACCATTGCACCCTAATGACAATGAGTAATAATGAGAAAGAATTCTCTATGTGAAAGAAAGACATTTAATGATTTTAAATGGCTTTCTACCACTATTAGTCTTTATTTGTCATACATACTCAAAATGGCATCTTTCTTAGTCTTCCTTTGGCATGTTCGGAATACAAGTGTGCAGTGTACAGGCTTACTCTGTGCTGGAGCTCTTGAGCATCTTTACTTAACACTTATGAGTGTTTAATTGGGAAGGTTTTCACAGTGTTATGATTCGTGCATTGTCCCAGTCTAAGAAGTGGAGATGAATTAATGTTAAACACTATTCACTCACTGTCTTGAGATACATGAGAGAAACTGTATTTTGATCCCATATCCTTGCTGTATACAGTCTTACTCTTACCTACTGATATTTGGTTTCTTTGATTTGGTTCAAGGGCACTGAAATCCAATATAAGTGTTATTTATTTAAATATGTTGATATCACATGTAATGCTTTGTAAGTTTGCAGTCAGCGGCTGAAATGAAGTACTTCAAATCTGGAAGTAACCAATATGTAATCTTGTTGCAATATTTCTGCTTGATCTGAAACACCATGAGACAAATTCTAATTGTATATCAGTATCTGGTACCTAGGACAACTGCTGATATTGATTTTGATTAGTGAACTTACACAGTACAATAAAAACATGGCCAAATACCTCTGTAGAACAAATTCCAAGCAATGTTGTACTTTCCAACTAGCAATGAGGTCTGTTGAAACAGGCTGTTTGATCAGTACATGGTCAGTGTCTAAAAGATAGCTGGCTTCAACTTACAAGCTAAGTGAATATTCTGTTTCTGATACTTGCAATTATTAGAGATGATTTACAACAATGTACAGTAACTGTATGTTTTCCTCTTTAATCATACGTGCAGTACCTACATTTCAGAACATATAAAATCTCATTGACATTGACATCTTTAAAAATGAACTGATGTTTAGTAGCATCCAGGGAAGTGTAAATATTGTGCGAAAATAAAGTTCATGTATATTTAACTTGCTAGGCCTTCATTTACGTGTTTGTGATTTCATCATGTAAAGTCTGATTTGGTTATGAAATATGAAGAAGGTGCTTGAGTGATCTCAATTTTGAAAAGATTATCAATGGCCTCTAGATTGATTCAATCAATGGACTGGTGTAATGTCATTATTTTGTTTGGGCCTTTATAAGTATTATTTCCAATATGTGTTCATGTTATCTGTAAAGTATGTGTTTCATATTAATTCGTTAATGCTGCTTATTATCATTGAGGTGTTTTTTTTCCAAGTTTGCAATAAAACAATACTATGTCAATACACAAAGTCTTTGCGTGGTCTTTAGAACTTGATAAGATGAAAAAACACATTTTTGATCACTGAGGTGAGCATTTGTGGTGTACCACAGAACCAACCAGAGCTCGACCCAGAGGACCCCTTGGAGATCAACACTGGGGACATTATAAAGACGGAAATCTGAAAGGACTTAAAGAGCCTCAAGAGAAATGGAGATAAGACGAAAGTTCTGAGGGCCCAAAACAACAGCAAGATCCATTACAGATCAACGGACAAGTGATTGAAGACGTCACCTACCTAGTAGCTGGGAGCAGAATCAGCGCAACTGGTGGTACAGACGAGGACATCGATAAGAAAAGCCCAATATGCTTTCATCATATTAAGCCCGATCTGGAAAGGCACTGTCCTATCCTTGAAAACCAAGCTCCGGATCTTCACCTCTAATGTTCGTTCTGTCCTGCTTTATGGATCGGAAACATGGAGAGTAACCATGATCAGCTCCATCACAATAGAGACTTTAATCAACGAGTGTCTCTGACAGATCCTCCGCATCAAGTAGTTCGATACAGTCTCCAACCCTGACTTGTGGGAAGCAGCAAACCAAGACCCAGTCTCTGCTCAGATCAAGCGACAAACGTGGCGTTGGATTGGAAATATCACCAGACAAGCGCTTGACTGGAGCCCACATGGCAAGTGGAAAAGAGGACGTCCAAAACAGACCTGGAGACGAAGCCTGGATAGGGAACTAAGGGAAAACAGCTGAACCTGCATGGGAGGTTACCAAAAGCATAGCCACTGACCGGCAAGCATGGAGGACAACTGTTGAGGCCCTATGATCCTCAGTGAGTAAAGAGGATTGAGTCAAGTAAGTCAAGCTGAGCATTTAATCAAAATAGAGTAACACCAGGTGTTCTATAATAGGGCCAATGGGTTTCCCTACAGCTGAGTATCCCTGCTTGTCAGTGGTGAATGTGTGGCTACAGTCCATGATGTGTCCTTGGACAGATTGTTATACCTCTGACCAAGAAAGGTTGGTCGGATCTATAACTGTACCAAGGAGTTCCATCTGTCCATCAGTCAGAGTGGGTGGGTATGGTTTTACGCCGCTTTTAGGAATATTCCAGCAATATCACGGCAGGGGACACCAGAAATGGGCTTCACGCATTGTACCCTTGTGGGGAATCGATCCCGGATCTTCGGCGTGACAAGACAGCGCTTTAACTTCGAATGGATTGTATTCAAATTTCACATATAGATTTAGTGAATTGACCTAGTATCACCGTAGATATCTATAGGACACAGCCCAGTGCTGTTAGATACGTGTCGTACCTCGTTCTGTCGAATTATGCCTGGTTTTGCCAGGATACACAAATGGTTGGTAACCCGAGAAGATCCAGGTCAGAATTGATCTTCAGCAACCCAGGCTTGTTGAAAGAGGCGACTAAAGGGATCGGGTAAGTCTCGCTGACTTGGTTGACACATGCATGTCATGGTATCCCAATTACGTAAATCGATGCTGACGATGTTGATCATTGGATTGTCTCGTCCAAATTCGATCATTTACAGACCGCCGCCATATATCGGAAACATTGCTGAGTGCGACGTTAAACAACAAACAAACAAAGCTAGTCGTTGGCATTTTGGGTGTTACTAATGTGGAAAACATCTGCTATCTGTGCCATGGGATTCTCTCACATAGTAGACAGAAACGCAATGAATGAATGAACTATTGTTATTAAGCTGCGTTCAGTTTAATTAACCACGCGTTCCAGATAGAAACATTGTCTGAATTCCTGTTCAGTCACAAGTTTGTGTGTACAGTCGTATGTAAATTTATCTGCTTCTGGTCCAACGGACCTCGAGTTTGCTGTTTTTTTAGTGGTGCACTCATCAATATTCCAGCAATGTGTCTGCAGTCTGCAAATAATTGAGTCTTGAACAGACAATCCAGTGATCAACATCATGAGCATCGATCTACGTAATTGGGATACAATGACGTGTGAACCAAGTCAGCGGGCCTGACCACCCGATCCCGTTATTCACCTCTTACCACACGCATGGGTTGCTGAAGGCCAATTCCAATCCGGGTCTTCACTGGTATACATACCTCGTTGGACTAAAAGATGTCTAAAAGCCACAGTGTGTTATCTAAAAGCAATCTGACCACCTCAGTGGTGTAGTGGTTAGAGCGTCCGCCCGGAGAGTGGAAAGTCGCGGGTTCGATCTCCGGCAGCGTCATATCAAAAGACGTTAAAATACGGCATTTGTTGTTCCCTACCTGCGTGGCGCTTGGCATTAATGGGCAAAACAAGGTCAGGTAAGTTTTGGTCAGGGGTGGCAAGTTTTACATCTAGCCATCCCTGTGGTCTGACTGAATTGTTGGGGAGTTTCATACAATGCCTGACAGTAATCTGATGTTTGGGACTCAGCCCCAAAATGTGCTTTACTGAGTGTAGTCCCAAATATGACGTTGCCCCTGGTAGGCTAGAACATCACCTGAAGGGGGCAGTGTTAGGTAAAAGTTTCAAATGTAAACATAATATCCTCAAATTGCTGGTAAGCGGCATTGCGTCACAACACAGTGTCAGTGGATTTGGAAGTATCAGGCCAAAGTCCAAACCACATACAAGTCCCGTTTGTCTGTACGTTTCCATTGCCACCTTTTCCCCATTTACACAATTTATGAATTTGCAGTCAACCACCAGTCTCCAGTTTAAAAAGATACAAATAAGTGAAAACCTCGACTCGATACTACCACACGAATGTAAACTTTAACCAGATACATACATAAACCGACGTCACGGTCTGTGATGGTCTGTCGTACAGACCCTGAAGCAAATATATCCAAGAAAGCCCACGCAAGTCTAGAAAATGTGGCAAGTCTAATTTCCACAGCTTCTGAAAATGAAGAAAGTCCCTGGGCTCCTTTTATTGTATTTACATTCTTAATTCAAAAATTTGTATTTTCTGTAAAATATGTTCATTTCAGAGACTAGTTGTTAGTCTAGGCTTGTGAAACACGCAAACACTAGCCTACTTCACGGTAATTCGCGTGATAATTGCTGTACATTTACTTATATTTAGTGAAATGTGTAATGCATGTTTTTCGTGTCCTTAGTGTGATTTTGCGGGAATATCGCTAAAAGCGGCGTAGGACTATACATACTCGCTCACATTATAACATCTGTATGTTATAGATAGGTAGCTAGTGCATTCCATCACATCGCTTTATAAAATATAGATACTTATCAAATATTTTGTTATGGTCAAATATAACTCGAGTCAATAGAGGTTTATTCTCCGAGGCTTGCTGAGTGTTTTTGAACTGTTATTGTCGAGCGTTTATAAGTCTTAGAGTTGAGTTTACATCCACATACTGGGCGGTGGGGTAGCCTTGTGTTTAAAGCGTTTGCTCGCGTGCGCCGAAGACCAGGGTGTACTGTGTACACAGATTCGGCAAATCTGTGAAAGCGCCGTGTAGAAAATCGCCCCAGAATGTCTACTATTTATAGATTGGGCATGCAACCGAGCTCCGTCTAAAAGCAACATGGCAGCCAAGGTGAGCCTCGTGTCAAGTATTTACAATGTTTTAGGCACATGTCTGGTGTTCAGCGATGGCATGTGTAGGAGGAGGTTGATATGCTTATATGGGCCCTTATATGTTAACCAGATATTACTTGATGCACCTAAATGTCACTTGTTCGTTTTTAGTCCAGATTGCAATACAAGCCTCGCAAACCAGTCAGGGACCATATATCTATTATAATGGTCTCTGCCAGTGTATGGCATTTGTACCGGAATGTCTCTATTAAGTGGACTGTGACTATTGCCTCTCAGCATCACAGTGGTAGTGACTTCAGAGCCAAGATTTGTAACATATGATACTGTCATGTTTTGCCATAGTACGCGTGTTTGCCAATGAATGCGTGGCTGGAAAGCCGTCTACCGGCGCTGAAGGGGTCGTTGTCCACGGTAGCCGAGAGCCGCGATGCGGTCCTATACAGTCAAGACTAGCCGAGAGCCGCGATGCGGTCCTTTTCAGTCAAGACTAGCCGAGAGCCGCGATGCGGTCCTATACAGTCAAGACTAGCCGAGAGGCGCGATGCGGTCCTTTTCACTCAAGACTAGCCGAGAGCCGCGATGTGGTCCTATAGTCAAGACTAGCCGAGAGCCGCGATGCGGTCCTATACAGTCAAGACTAGCCGAGAGCCGCGATGCGGTCCTTTTCAGTCAAGACTAGCCGAGAGCCACGATGCGGTCCTATACAGTCAAGACATGACCCTCGCCTATGTCCACGGATACTACAGATATGTACCCCAGGTACGTTTCTGTATACAGATATGTACCCTGGCCATAATGAGAATACAGAAACGTACCCTAGGACGATTCCATTCCCATTGTGTCYTATTCTTGATCGGAACTGTCATGCTGTTGTATTAGATACATTTGATTGCATTATGTAAGTAATGAGAGTACACACAGTAACGGATATTTCACAATGCATATGAATACCACCCGCAATCAGTTGAACGGGAATAACTACATGCGGTTTCGGTTTTGGATTGCGTGATATGGACTCGTCCGCCTTTTAGGGTACCAGGGTACGTTTCTGTATTTTGACTTTGTTTAAGGTACATATCTGTATGCAGAAACGTACCTGAGTACGTATCTGTAGTACCTGTGCTGAC
The DNA here is from genome assembly GCA_008038995.1 of Haliotis laevigata. NCBI lineage: Eukaryota > Metazoa > Mollusca > Gastropoda > Lepetellida > Haliotidae > Haliotis > Haliotis laevigata. Next base: position 105,509 of record VKKT01000087.1, read on the forward strand.
AACGACCCCTTCAGCTCTACCAACCGCATAGATAACACATGATAATATTGATAGTAATAAATAACATTTGAATAAACCCATTTAATTGAAAAAGAGACCCCAGTGAGGAACCTGGGGAAATCAAGACTTGCTTCATTTAGTGCTAGGCAGTAGGGAAAATAATGTGGTTCACGGACTGTCAGACAGACTACAGGGCGCAGAACATGAACCAATGGAGGCCCACCGCGGAACAGTTATCCCTCTATAGCGCACCCACTGTCTCGCTATAGCGCTGCTTTACTCACGCTCCACTGTTCTGCAGTGGCACTTCTTTGGAGGGAAACAACCTTTTATGATCCTTATGGTTAGTGTATGCATATAGTATATTTCATTGAATAGAAAACGTGATTGTGAATAGGATTAATTTATGTGCCATAACTTTTTTTTCTGTTTTTCAGCCAGTCCTGTACACATATTGGAGGAGTAGTTGTGCTTGGAGAGTCAGAATAGGTCAGGCTTAATTAGAAAACGTATTAATAAATTCAATTTCATAGAGTAGATATCCATCGATTTATACATTGCGATATGTGAAGGACTGAACAAAACACTTTTCTACAGAGACAGAGAGAGTGAAATATTGTTTGAGTCAGTGCAGTATCATTATCATAAAACTAATTAGGGCATTGTACAGAGTAAAATCAATATATGGCATCTAGAACACTTTCATATGAAAACATGGTGTGTCATGGTTTGTTCATAATGCTAAATGTTTCCTGAATAGCTGCCTGCTAACTATCCCACTGCATTTATGATTAATTTGTACTGCCTGTCATACTAAGTATTAGAAGTAGCTACACTGACACTGGAGGTTTGTAATCAGATAGATAAGTGACTCACCTCAGACCAGGAACAGCCTTTGTGATTATGAAACTGTAAATGTTAAAACAGCGTATATACGAAAACAATGCATCAGAAAGCCCCAAACTATGGAATATATGCACACTGTTTAAATAAGAATAGCAACAGTTTACAAAGCCACATTCCCCATAAAGTTTGCATCCCATAAATCTCAAATTTGATCATTCAGTCTCATTCTGTTCCCCTGATTCCCTAAAATAACACAGCAGCACAAAAGCTTTTCAGAATTCTTTCTGCAACAGCAGAACAAAAACTTCTATAACACATTCCTAGGTTATCAAATGTGATTTGAAATTAAGTTACTGAAAAAAGTACATAAATCACATTTAATTGTACACCATTGTTCAATGCTAAATGTTAATCCATTGTACCAAATACGATTTAAATTGTTTCCTACTTAGAAAACGGTATACTTATATTAACCCCGATCCTGTGCTAAAAAAACAGGGCTTCCAGCTACATTTATGTGGAGGATGTTAGCCATAGTGTAGGTTGATTCAATTAATTTTTCTCCAATTTTGATCAAATCCAGTTCACTAAATGTGAAATTTCTCATGCTTTCAGCTTTGGCCTTGAAAGGCATTGACTATGAGAGTAATATTGTGCATCTGGTCAAGGATGGAGGCCAACAGGTGGGATTTTTGTGATGACTTCTTATTGTCAGATACTGGTTTACTCCCTTGTTGTTTCAAGGTCAGAATAAACCAAGGCCTGAGACAAAGTGATCGTAGTATGTCATCAGTCAGTATCTGTTATGATTTCTTCGATTGCTTTGTTCAATGGGGCCAGATCAGAATAGGTCACGACAACCCAATGCTTGTAATAAAGTCGACATATTTTGTAAATGATGGTAGCTGCCATATCCGTTTATTCCAGCTTTGCACTAAACTGTGAACTGTACTTACACTTTTACAATTGTCAGTCTAGAACAGTGCCTTTGATAGTGTATCATAACAGGAATAACCTTTACCTTGACTGCCTACATATTGCAGCATACAGAGGCTTACAAGAAGTTGAATCCTATGGAACAGCTCCCCTGTCTACTTATTGACGGACAAACTCTCTTCCAGTCAGTGAGTACCATCAGCCTTTCGGCCATTAGTAAGACATTACTTCTAGACTTCTGATGGTCAGTGAATTACTACTGACTGACTGAGTTTAGTTTTACGCCGCTTTTAGCAATATTCCAGCAACATCACGGCGGGGGACACCAGAAATGGGCTTAACAGAGTGAATTACTAACGAATGACAGGGAATGATAGGCTCAAGAATTACGTAATTAATATAACTTGGGAAACATAATCGGTCATTCCCTGTCACAAGTTTGTTATTGTTTTATTTATTTTTTAACCCATATCAGTTTTTGCTCTAAAAAATGCTAAAATGAAAACAGCATTCTCAATAAGGAATCTCCATATCCCTATGCGTTGATTGGCTGTTATATTTTCTGAAACAGCCACTCAACATTCACCAAAATGTGTAACCTCCGGGGGGACTTACCGGTACAGGAAAACTACTACCGTGTGTCCTCTTTCCCATATGGGTAATAAACTGTTGTCATCACTGTCAGTCTAAACAGAGAGAGCCATGACTTGAACAGTATTATATATGTTTATTCCTTTTCCCTTACATTCTCGTGCACACATTATCATCACGTGTGTTTGAAATAAAAGGACATTTTACATGAATGCTAATTTATGCTACCCACAAATACAATGTAGTTCCTGTTGTAAACAACCTTCATCATAGAACTGTCACAAGTTGGATACAGGTATGCAGATATACAGAAAGGCTAGCTGTTCTCTAATTAAATGTGTACATAAAACACTAGTATGAAATAAGCTGTTAATGTTTTGGATGTCACTAATAGTGTTCACTTTGAATGTGAATTCATGGACTGGTAGTGTGTGAGTGAGTTTAGTTTACGCTGCTTTTAGCAATATTCCATCAATATCACGGTGGGGGNCACCAGAAATGGGCTTCACACATTGTACCCATGTAGGGAATCGAACCCGGGTCTTCAGTATGACAAGGGAAAAACCTGTCATGCTTGAGATCACAGTTTGATTTCCGATAAGTGAAGCCCAACGTGGTGTCTTCTTCAGTAGCTACTGTACTTCGTTACCTCTTTTACTGCTCATGTGATCAGCTTCTCAATAACATTCTTGGAATAAGTTGTGTTTTTGGATGATCTCATAATTCACAGAATCCATGAAATTAACCATTGTGTGTGGAGTACAGTTATGATTATGAATAGTATAGATGTGCAGTTTCTAATAAAGCCTTAATGACAATTTCAGTTACCTATCATTGAATACCTGAATGAGACCAGACCCGATGTGAAACTGCTACCTGATGACCCTGTCTTGAGACAGAAGGTGAGGAAGCTTTGGTGCTTGATTTGACTTCTAAGTGTTTGTTGATTGTGAGTACATACTGAGATGAGTGGGTGAGTGAGTTAGCTAAAGTATTTCAGCGTATCATGATTTTGAAAGCAATACAGTAACAAAAACAAACTTAAACGATATGAATATCTGTCACATACTGAGATATCTAATTGCATGTCATGGCCAGTTTATATAAGGCCATTCAAGGTTTATGATCTAGATTAAGAAATTATTTCACTGATCACATAAAGACAATGTACTCAAAGCTGTCATCACCCCTTTCAGGGGCGTAGCGACCCTTATAGTAAAAAGCCAGGGCTTACACATGATTGTTGCTAAAAAGGTTGGGCAAGCACTCAATACTATCTAAATATAAAGCTTTGCAACCTATGGGGCTTACACGAAAAAATTGGCTTGCTACGTGCCTGCCTTTGATGTGAAATGCCGATTGTTGTTAGATATATTATACAGATGTTTGACTCCTAGACAAGAGCGCTTGCGGAAATAGTGAATTGTGGGATACAGCCACTCCAGAATCTTGAAGTGCTGCAGGCAATCGGCGATGACAAGAAGATGGAATGGTCAAAAAGGTGGATTGAGAAAGGCTTTGACGGTAAAACCCATTGCTTTGGAGATAGTTGGAGCATTTCCATCTAACATTTGTTGAATGAATGCTAGTCTGTCTCACAGTCTCTGAACCACATTATTTCCCTACTGCCAAGCCCTCTCTGCAGTGCTAAAGCCCTAAATAAAGCAAGCCTAGATTTCATCAGGTTCAGGGTCTGTTAACATCTGAATCTCTGGCCTCCCTGGGTCTCCTTTTCAATTTAAATGGGCTTGTTTGTTACTATCAAAATTATATATATTCAGAGACTAAGCATTAGTCTAAATGAATGCATGTGATGGTGGCTTTTGACAGCAGCATGTGATCACTAAAGCGCACAGTTTATAGTTATCAGGACTTGTAAAACAGTAATGCCTGTTCGTATAAACAATTTTTTCTTCTTTCCAGTGATTTTTTTCAATCCCATTCTGATTTGAAAGTTTTTACCAAGATAATCAAAGATATTTTATGGTTTTCTTCTAACAATATGAAAAAATAACCCATAAAAGGACATAATTCGACATCTTTAAACAAAATCTAGGTATTTAGATGGTTAGTGAAATGTATTATGAGCTAGCTTTGTCCTAATGTTTACTTGCTGTTATGAGTACATGTACATCAGTACAGTGAGTACCTGTCACGCAAGACCTCATAAGTTCTGGTTATGTCTTTGTTCATTTTAGATAAGGACCTGTATTAGAACAGATGGGCTCTTAATTTTCTCTTGTTATTTCTGGAGTTATGCCCCTTTATTCTCTATGCAGTAAAATTATCATCCTCTTCATGAATCCAAGAGTTCAGAGTTATTCATTATAATATAGTAATACCATCAAGTAGAAGTTAAAACATGCTGTCAAATTGTTTCAGCTTACGAGCAGGTTGTCACGGAAACAGCAGGAAAGTACAGTGTCGGGGACCAGGTCACTCTACCTGACCTGTGTTTGGTACCACAGGTGTATAACGCTAACAGGTGGGTAAGGAGATGGTGAGGGTGAGGGTGGGAGTGACACTGACTGACCTGTGTCTTTTCCGTGGATCATTAAGAGGTGTGTAGAATGAGTTGGGGATTGAGTTTGACCTGTGTGTCGTTCCAAAGGGGAACAATACCTGCATATGGGTTACTTCTTTGAGAGGCATTTCAGAAGTTGTATTGGTGAAGGAAAACCAAGTTTTATGGATAGTCAACTTCTTTATTGCAATGAGTGCAACATTTCGGTGTAAGTACTAACACTGTTATCAAGCAAGTGATGATAACGGTGTTAGTATCTAAACCAAAACGTTGCACTCGTTGACTATCCATAGAACTTGATTTTCCTGCATATTGGTTGCTAGGTGATGGAATAAGGGGGGACTCTACCTGAACTGTGTCTCATACCTCAGGTGTACTATGCTAACAGGTGTGTAAATTGATGATGGAAGGGTTGACACTTCACCACTGTATGTTCAAGGATGGGAGCAGGTGATCACTTGTTCAAGGCTGTGCAGTTGGTAACAAATCCATGTCAGCTTCAGCTGATGATGGGTTTAAATGATTATTGTCCCCCGCCGCAACGTGGAACCGGGGACTATGTATTCAGCGGCGTCCGTACGTCCGTCAGTACATCCGTACGTACGTACGTACGTCCAGATTCTTGTTAACGCGATATCTCATGAACTGTTGCACCCAATGTCTTCAAATTTGGTGATAGCCTACATTGGGGGTTTATGCAGACACCAGTCGATTTGGGTGACATTGACCTTATTTTCAAGGTCACCAAGACACTTTGACCACTTTTCAAACTCTTGTTAACGCGATATCTCATGAAATGTT
>VKKT01000087.1:120525-130674 GCA_008038995.1 Haliotis laevigata
GAGAGAGAGAGAGAGAGAGACATGTACTTGGTGGGGAGGGCGAGAGAGAAGGGGCGGGATCATTAGTTTAATACACATGTACTAAGGGACGGAGAGAGTATGTGTTTTTATTGATCTGCCCTTGGTCACCCGCCGGTGTTTTCCGGTACATGATACCTGGTGGCCCAAACAAATGTTAATAATGTCATACATATGTGTACATAATATGTAATAATGAAAGTTGTTCTGGCTGGGTGAACTGCAGCCTGACACACATCACCGCCACCAAGGAGGGTCATACTCACAAAAGATAGTGAATATAGACCTGCCTTATCGCATTTTGCGATTAAACCATTTCGATAATTATGAACCCTTTAACAGCAACACAAATGGCTTTTAAAGTTTACCGCGGGGTATTTTTATTCGAATCGTTGAAAAAACCCCGTTTCTTTGTCTACAAACTTACCTATATTGATGTATACCAACCTAGTTATGTATCTAATTACACGGGGACAATGCCAAAGTATGACGTCAGCTGCTTAATTACACCAGCTAGAGCTAGGCTTGGAATAACCTATAAGTATGGGAATTTTGTGACTACCATTCTTCAGTTTAAGCACAGTTATTCCAGAAGTACAAAGGTCAAATTAATTTGGACGACTTTTAGTTGTGAGATAAGGGACCGTTCATAATTTATGGCTAGGGGAGGTGATGATAATTTTAGAGAGAGAGAGAGGGTGTGTGTGTGTGTGTCCCACCCATTTTGTTCTGGGGAGCAAGGGGGTGGGGGAGTGGTGTCAGCAATTTTGTACACGACATGCAGGGGGGTCACTTATTTATACGTCATTCACATTGTATATGCTTCTCCATAAAAATCATCATCATCAACCCCACCCCCCAACCCCCTTAGCCAAACTTTTTGAAGGAATTATAAGGTCTTTTATATAAATATATTCAAGTTTAAAAACAGAAACATGACCTCATTCCTTTCTTTGGAAAGGTGAGTGAGTTAAGTATTACGCCGCATTTAGCAATATTCCAGCAATGTCACGGCGGGGGACACAAGAAATGGGCTTCACACATTGTACCTATGTGGGGAATCGAACCCGGATCTTCGGCGTGACGAGTGAACACTTTAACCACTAGGCAACTCAACTTCCCCACAAATTGTGTGGATCACATGTGCTACTGGTAGGGCAGGGCGTGCTTATTATTTCCGCAAACACATGTCATCACTTTCATTCACTATTTTAGTCCAATGATTATGTATGTTATAATGGTTTTGAAAAACGAAAAGGTCTTCCACGACCGAAAACCGGATTCGTCTATGGCGTAAAACATAATTTGCTCACAGATTCATTACTCTTTCGGGAACACTATTGTACATAGACAGTGGAGGGTAAAACGCCACCCTCCTTGTAAATGGAAAGCAAGGAACCGCTTCTGGGTAATATATTTGGTGAAACTGGGGCGAAAATGGTTGTGAGAAAAAAAAAAGTCCGGAAATAACTACTAGCTGGGCACGCATCACTGCATTGCGAATTGTGGTGCCCCAGATTATTGTACCACCCCATTCTCATTAAATACATATTTTATTGCGCGTTGTTATTATAGTGACACATATTGATGAGACCGGTGCCTCCCACACTTCTCATTTATCATGTAACCTTGCATCGCACAATAACGATGTACATATCACTGTCAACTTTACCTGGATCTACGCCCAGTTTCTTTATTCCTATCTATATACACACACTACTTTTACCTTAATGTTATCAGTAGGTATGACGGTTCAGTATTTGACAAGGTCCGCCATGTTGGAGATCGCTCTAATTTTACGGGAACGATTTATTTATGGTGGATAGTCACCAGCAGATGTGACATAAAATCATTAAATTTTGCACTTCATTTTTACTGAACAGGTGCCTATCACTTGATACACAATTGCGGGCTGCCCACTACAGTTCTCGGGTAATAAGTGCGTGGTCGCATAGAATATATTACATGGTATTTTTAATACACAGAACGAGTTTGCTATGTTTACAAGCCGCTGATTGAATAGGAATGACTATCATGCGGATCGCCTTCTATTCGCGCTTGTCCACTAAAGCGTCGTCTGCAGTCAATAGCCAAGCAGACGATAATGCACGCGCTCTCGAGGGAAGCATTAACAGACGACTTCCGGAAAAGTCCATAGAGATGTCTAAGCACCAGTAGACTGTATCAAAGGTGTATATGACAGAGCATGTGGAACACACAACAGAGTACACGAGGAGTATATGTGCCGACTGACAGGAAGTTTATACCATGAAGGTATTTCAACCCAGTTGAACATTCTGTTTCTACCATACCTGAGATCGTTTGAAGACAATGTAAGTTTTACGAATATTACATCGGGAGATGTTAGTCTGTTGATAGAGATGTCATCTGGATATTTGAACAAAAGTCGGTATTCGTCATAATGAGATAAATGAACATTTGTTATTGAACCTTTCGGGTATTGTTTTAGAACAAGAGAACTGATGCCCTACTGTAGTTGACTGTAGAACACACCAAACCATTACATTATATCAAGGTATTGTGCTGGAAATACCTTTTGTAACAAAAGATGGGAGCCAACGGCTTTTGCTAAGCGTGAATGTTTCATGTGTCCACATTGACAACGTCTATTATATACATGCAAATGACCCTTTCCTTGGCGTCCGGTGGAATATATATCTACGAGACACAATAGGTCTTAGAACGTCAATGAGCTCTATTCCACAGGGAGTATTCAAATAAGACCGTCTTCCTTTGACATGATGATACAGCGCTCACAACTATCACGTTACAGTGTTGTGGTCTGGAACTCAGGTATGTGAGTACTGAGCGAGAAGGATACTGTGTGTTGTAGATATATCTGATCTATGAAAGACACTGTGAGAAGTATTAAGGAGTGAAAACCACATTTGTTGCCAATAGTTCGTCCAGGATACCTAGCCATTGATCCCGAACAAGCGTGAGCGACGTTTACCTTAAGGTTTTAGTTACCTTCAACACATACTAGCAACGCATTCGATTTTATTCTGGTACTGTTAAACGACGAGATTTAAAACAGTGCTAAAAGTGACAAAGTAAGAGAAACAAGCACTCTGGAGTTGGATCCGACGTTGTTGTGACGATGGAGCCTGGGACGAGACGTCTTATCATCCTGGTTACAATAAACGTGTTTTACCTATGTATGGGAGGTGTCATCTTCTCCCACCTGGAGGCGGAACCAGAGAGGACCAGAATGGGCAACTTACAAAGTCATATTGAAGAATTCATGGGTATGTATGTTCACTTTGATTGTGCATTGTGTAATGTCTTAAAGGTATTCATCGACTGCTAACCACAATTGCTGCTTAATGGTTTTGCAAACTGATTAAATATGGTGATGTAGTTGTAGTTATGAGAATGATGTAAAGTGGAAAAACAGAATTCTTCCGTGACCTATGTCGGTGACATGTTTATATTATTCCAGCTTGCAGATATCAATCGATTACATACTAGATTAGTCGGTTAGTTATTGTGAATCTCGCACTCTTTAACGTGAAGACGATAATGATAACGGTATGGGCGAGTAAGTTTGGACAGACAGGCAACTGACAGAATGTTGTAACACCACCACTAACCATTAACTCCACACATAACGAATCTCTTTTTTAAAAAACCCCCAAACATCCTCGTGAAACTGCCCTCACCAGTTAAAGTCCTTCTATCTTATTGTAGCAACTAGGGCATACACATTTGTATTGAGGTACCGGAATGGATGGCTTAGAATCATAGTTCTTATAAGCAGTAGCCCATGAAAACCAAGCGGAAGGAATACTACTCCATGACAAAGATATGTGAGAAATAGTAAGGTTATCAAAGTCAACTGATTGATGTATGTACATCTATTTACACAAATCACACTGCTGGCAAAAGAATAATACACTTGGAGTTGAGCTAAAAATTATAAACGTCATCAAACCATCAGTCGCTGAAATACTCCAACTGAGATATCTTTATCAAATACATCGGCATTGAATAACAATTTCTGGTTTGTTTCAGTTTAGCCATCATCACATTGATGTTTACCTGTGTTATCCGACAGGTTACTGTGTAGTGTAGTTATTATATATAGATGACCAGATGGTCAAAGGCAACACCAGTTGGTTTGGTAGTATCATCCCCGTGACCAGCTGTGTCACCTTGGGCGTTCTTCCACATTAAATTAATGTGCACTGACGTTAATCACAACTTGCTTCCCATATACCACCAACTCACCTTCAAAACGCTATTAAAGAACAGCTGACAATAAACTGTTCACACTGTAATCACGTTTATATTGGTTATATGTTTACAGTGATCATTGGAGAGTTATTCTGGTACATAGAGTGACAATTGGCATGGTATACCACACACGTGTATGTCATATATTTCAATGGACCTCCGAGTTATGATATAATCTATATTATTATGATAGGGAACAAGCGTTACAAACGATAAAATAAACGACGTTATTGACCATAGCAGCCCATAAAGCGGTTTCGTGAGTCTTGCCGCTGCCACGTGTTGCAACCAGCAGGGGATCTGGTGGCTGAAGGATCTGTCACACCATACACTGCACAGCTCATACCTAGAGGTTTTTATATCTGTTTTTATAGAATTATTTGAATTTCAGCGATACATGACAAACATCTGTTTCAGATTCGATTTTGACGGTTATGTATCGTTTTTGATCGTGTTGAGTATACGCTGTGTAAGCGATAACTGTGTCCCTTGCCTTTGTAAGGTGTGTTAGGGTATTTTTGAGTGCTTAGATAGTATTCCCAGAAATTATTGAGAAGGTAGTTCCGGCAAATATCTAATACATGTATTTAAACTATAGACGTTTTACTTAAATGAATATGTTGAGATATGATTCTCTTACAGTCTAAGTGTCTTTTCAGTACTTTGTGAGACCTCCTTGTCCTGCAATACACGACTAAATGCGCTCAGGTACACTACCGATCAAAGTTTGTTGGAAATCGTGTGAGAGCGTATCCCAATATTCGACCATTTCTTTCTTCATATCCTCAATATTTCTAAGTCCTTTTTGGTTTATTCTGTCCTTCATTAGTCCCCACACATTCTCAATAGGGTGAAGATCTGGGTTGTAGCTGTCCCAGTTTAAAACTTGAACATTTTCATCCGACAACCACTGTTTTTGTGTAACCCGCAGTATGTGTTGGGTCGTTGTCATTCTGGAACATCCAACTCGTAGTCCCCATGACTGTATTTGGGTGGGCAGAGCTAGGACTACTATATCATAACGCAGACTTACGTAGTCACAGGATGTCTCTTCCTGTTATGAGTGAGTGAGTTGGGTTTAACTCCGCCTTTAGCAATATTCTTACATCAATATGGAACACCAGAAATGGGTTTCACTTATAGTACCCGTGTGGTCGACCATGCATGACTACACGGCGCAAATCCCTGCGAAATTGTCGGTGAGGCGTTGAGCAATACTCACTCAAAATTGTGACTACCGATTCCATACACATACTTTATGGTTCAGTGACCTCTAATGGCCACCTATCAAACCCATACATGTTTCTAGGTGAAACTGGATCCAGAGTTGGAGTGGTATATGAACACTCAGTTAGTGAACGACATGTTGGGCAAGCTATTTTTATGTTTTTATAGGTTTAAATTAACGAGTAGAGTGACACACATTTTTTTATGAGAAGAGATGCTTTTCAAAAGATAATGTTTCTTTAAATTCTTTGTAGCAGAAATCCTTTGAACATTCTATTACAGAACCGTTCAGATTTTGCAGATATTGATCTCAGATACATTTCAAATTTTGCTATACAGTTCTCTTTGTGACTAGTGCGGTTTTAGGAAGTTCTCAATGTCTATTAACATCACTTCAGTCATATGCTGATAGCATTCAATAAAGAGATGGAAGTAACTAGTTTAACCATTCGAAAGCAGCTTTAGTTATATTTCCAGTAACAAAGTTATTGTTATTGTGAATACCTCAACAGGTTATAGTTTGTGGTTGCTATGATAGAAGACCCAAATAATGCAAACTATTATCGTCTATCATTAGACGTCATTTCTGTATATTTAAATATAATTATCCCAGTATTGTTAAGGGAGGCTCATGTAACAACTTTCTTTCTTGCAGTAGACATAATGGGAAACACTTTGACTGAACCGCCAAGGGACATTTATAATCGCTTGGTAATATGTCGAGTGACTTGTTAGAGGCCAGTAAACATGGAATAAACCATTGTGTTTACTTCTGATGATCGGACGTGATCGGGTGGTCAGGCTTGCTGACCTGGTTGTCAGCGTATCCCAATTGCGTAGATCGATGCTAATTCTGTTGTTCACTGGATTGTCTGGTCCAGACTCGATTATTTAGAGACCACCGCCATATAGCTGGAATATTGCTGAGTGCGGCGTAAAACAACATACAAAGCTCATGATCTGATCAAGGTCTGGTATGATGTTACGACGTTATATTCCTGATAACAGCATAAAACCCACTCACTAACTCATTTAATCACCTTTCCACTCTCCGTCCCTCAATCACTCAGACACTCACTCACTTAGGTGCAATTTCACAGTCTTCATCAAAGGGTACACTGAAAATTCGCCGTCAATATGACGATCAATATGCTGACTCACGGCGGCAGCGTCTGAAGCCAGTTCTCCCTACATTGTTTTGTCTTTCATTATGTTCAATACCACAGTCGTATTAATTTCTAAAGACGAAAATGTAGGCGATAACGTGCAGTATATGTTCTAGTTACGTACATACCGGGAATTCCGTAAAGAATATCTTACATAAAGAAGATGCATTATGAAGAATGCAGCATTATCAAAACGGTTTTCATTTACATCACTGAGCGCAAGTTTGTCTTTTCCGAGCATAATGATTTAATTGTGTCTCCCTGTAAAGCAAACATTTAGCTTAATAGACTGATGTTAGAATCGATTTCAGTCAACCATCGTGTCTATGTAATACTGCTTGCAGACTCACAACATACGATAAATTAAACATTTGAAACCGTTACATTGGAATTTTCAAGGGGACGATTGATTTTCAACACGTGACTTCTCAAGGATACCTTAGCTCACCTGATCTTTAGATAAGGTGAGCTAAAACCTTTTCCTTGCGACGTTTTGCGTGCTGACCTCCCCACCGTAACTTGCCAGTTATATAGCGTTGGTTATGTTTTGGAGGAATGCTCATACTGATGTGTCGCGTTTACATATTTCTTTCACCGAATCGCATTTTCCATTTCTGAAAGTGAAATATCATCCTGATTTGTTTTATAGGACTATTTAGGTGGAATATTTCCTATTTCATAACTCTGAATTATGTTAACCGACAGTATCCAATATCACGACATGTAAGTAAGTACTCCAGGGGTTATTAATCTCTGGAGTCAAGTATATCCTAAATTTCGGGATCAAATACCGTTATATATTAAATATTAGTGATGAGAAACTATAATATTTGTCCCAATAAAACAAGTATACAGTCTCGCTGTCATTTCATGTCCAAAAACATATTGATCCTATCAATTCACCCGCATAGTTGACATGTTCCCTCGTAATACAAAGAAAAGCAATAATCCTCCATGCAATAATATCCCGATAAATCCGTGGAGCAGACTGATATCCCAGTATCCCATGCTTATCGTAAAAACCAACATATTAACATGTGGTGGTTACAAAATATTACGTAGCCGACAGTGTTTCAACTTTCACCCCGTGAGGTTCAATGCCCAGACTATCAACCATGGGCTGTCTGTTCCAGCTTAACAGGTGCTCGTGATATACGAGGAATATTTCATGCCGCGGCGTAAAATAACATTCACTTCACGTTCTTGGCGAGTTTAGCCGTTACCCTATATATATACTGAACAGCAAAAGAAACGCAAGTTTCGAAAAAATGAAATCTCATGAAGGTAAGCGTTCATGTTTATGGAACGTTCATGGTAAAGTGACGTAATGATCCCAGATGAGATGATGTCATGCAATTTGACGTCGATACGATACATTCGCTCAAACAGACCAACAGTGCAGCAAAACCATAATTTTAGCACGTGCATCGATGGTTATGGATGAAAAGCATGCATTTCACTCTGTGGTATACTTTATAAACGTTTGTGTCAAAAAACAGTTCAGTATTGACGGTAGGATGTGTACACGCCACACAAACGATTCCTAGACTAACGACTGAGCAGAGGGGAATGGCCATTGGAAAGTTACACGGAGGTGGCACTGCAACCGCTATAGCTAGACAATTGGGCTGTCATCTTACCGCCATTACACGACTTGCTCAACGTCATCACCAAAGTGGGTTGCTGCTGATCGTCCCCGTACCGGACGGCAACAAGTGACAACTCATGCGCAAGATCGGCTCATCCAGGTCACTCATCTAAGGAACCGAACTCAAGCAGCAACAGTAACAGCAGCCTTTGTTCTTGGGTCAAGGGGAGCAGTGCCAAGCGATACGATTAGGAGTCGTCTTCGGGCTGCGGGAATCCACCGCCGAAGGCCATATGTGGGGCCAAATTTGGCACGACAACAACGCCAGCGACGTTTGCAGCCCTCACACAGGGGTGGATTATCTGGCTCAGAACAACATTAACGTCTCTTTCCCCGGATATGGCTCCCATTGAACATTCTGGGACGAAATTGGACGGAGGATTGCTGCAGGCAGACAGCCACTCACACTTGCTCAGTGCTCAGTTGGAATAGAGATTGGTGTTTGAGCGGAACCAGTTGCCTCAGGCATTCTTTCAGAATCTAGTGAACTCACTTAGGCCACTTTGCAAGGCCTGTGTGCAAGCTCAAGGTGGCTATATGCGCTACTAAAGAGATTGAACTTTTCGCGTTCAGTGGTATCTCCATTTGACGGACTGTGATCAATTTGAACTTATTGCAATTCAATGTCAATAGCAACTTTCAGCTGTTACATTGACAGTGTTTTCTGTAGAATAAATGATTAGAAATAATTTGGGTTGTCTCCTATTAAAAACATTGACAAAAAGCCAGACTTGCGTTTCCTTTGCTGTTCAGTATACTTATACTTTAAAAAGTATTAAAGTATTAAATTTTGGTTGAAATTAACAACAATGCCCGAATACCGTTATCTTAAAAAGCCTGCAATATGCTTCTTCTCTATGATGAATCCGGGAAAACAAACTGGGTAACCGCTGTAAGAAATGTTTTGTGTTTTCACAGCTTCATGTTCGTATGGTTGAATAAGGACCGGTGTTGAAAATGAAGGTGTATTTTTATACCAGTTTTCACAAAGGCTAAGAGACGTATTTATCTCAGAATGGTATGCAGGACTCGAATCATCATCAAAGCTTTCTAACTTTCGTACTTTCAAAACATTTTTTGAATCAGAGAGACATTTGAAAGCTGTGACTATTCCAAAATTCAGGCGTATACTGGCTAACTTTAGATGTGGTGTATTAACACTGTAAATTCAAACAGGAAGGGCATAGGTATCTGTAGAGAAGAAAGATATTGTAAGTTTTGTAAAGATGGAAGTGTTGAGGATGAATTTCATGTCATTTTCTTGTGTAATGCATTTATAGATTTTAGACAAACTTATATCCCGAAAAGGTTCTTAGAAAACGCATTATTTCATAATTTCATTCTTTTAATGACCACTAAGAATGATGATATAATTCAGAACACAGCTCAGTATATTTATCATGCATTTATGCTTAGAACATCTTGTTAAAATGACTCGTACTGCCTGCGCGCTGCTATGTACACATAGTTTCCTTACGTGATTTGTTGTTATGGACCGATAACAAATATAGTATGACCAGAAATTATTGAGAATTTTAGAAATATGTTTAATTGGATTTCTAGTATAAACAACCTTGACCAGCTATCAAGTGCTTGGTTGCATTCAAGAGAGACAACTCNGTTAATCCTTTTTCAAAGTTTGTGAAGAGATATGGCACTGAGCACAAGGGAGGCAGGTAGGCCCAGAAAATTGACAGGAGGCGGCTGGGTATTCGTGTTTTTAAAAACAAACGAAGGAATTTAGAAAACTTAAGGCTGGATATGATTGATTGAGGAACTGTGGCTGTCTGTAAGTAGACAATTAGAACTGAGCTGCATGCAATGGGTTGGCAG
>VKKT01000087.1:232936-245767 GCA_008038995.1 Haliotis laevigata
TCACTGGATTGTCTGGTCCAGACTCGATTATTTACAGACTGCCGCCACATAGCTGGAATATTCCTGAGTGCGGTGTACAACTAAACTCACTCACTCACTCTGTTCCACTAAGCAATCTTAGCTATGACAATTATAAGCCTGTGTTAAGTATGGGAGTAATGATCACTGTAGTGCTACGATCGCTGTATGGAATGAGGCCCTGGAATACAAAGGTATGGACAGGTGAACCCACTGAACCAGGTTCATGGCATTGTGAAAACATCAACGAAGCACTCAAGATGCAGGGTTTCAGTGAGTGGAAGAGTTTGTTTTAAACCCACTTTGAACATAATTCATGTTAACACAGCGTGTCAGACTCAAGTAATGCAGGTTTTAGTCTGTGAATCAACATGTATATAGTGTTGATAAACTGAAACACATAATCAGGGCAAAACTGAGATTTCAACCCATGATTGAAGCTTGATGTCTCACTACATTAAACCAACCTTGTGTGATGTAGCTGTAGTACTGTTCAAAGTAATATACAACCCAACTGATTCACAGCTGTGGCGGTGGGGTAGCCTAGTGGTTAAAGTGTTTGCTCTTCATGCCAAAGACCCGGGTTCAATTCCCCACATGGGTACAATGTGTGAAGCCCATTCCTGTGTCCCCACCATATTGTTTGAATGGTTTACCCTCAGCAAGCCCAAAAATGTCTCACTGGATCTCAAAATCAGTCATGTGTGACGATGGGGTAAATTGAATATTGCTAAAAGCAGCATAAAACCAAAACTCACTCACTCATAGATGGGTCTCTACTGACTGAGGACTCTTTCATCTCACCTCTCATTCATCATTTGTTTGTTGGTGTGAACAAGGATGTCTACCTATGTCCAACATTAACATCCTTGGTATGAATGACGTTTACTTTGTTAACTTGAAAAATTGATTTTACATTTTAGAGATGTAACAACTGCGTATTGTATGTGTTTTAGTATTTATAAAACTGATTTTAAACTTTTCTTCCTTGATTTGTTATATACATTATTGCAATAAAGCTGAAGTATAGTTTTAGTTTTCAGCCGCTGTTGACAACCAAGATACACCTAATTGTGATATCCACATGCCTCACTTTTCTTAATAATTGGAAGTGCTGCACTCAGTTCCAACTGGCTCAAATCGACCTGCCCTGGCTGCGTCCATGATCTAGTGGAAAGTGGTTGCTTTGATCCCTGACCTCCACATACCCATAGATACCGATGGTGCTTGTAGTTACCTTGCCTGTGTTGGAGTGGGGTATCCATATTAAACATGGTGTCCCAGTTGTCAAGCTCTATAAAACAGGCACCAATCCCATTGAGCACAAGTAAACATGTCACTGTATCAGTGCAATAAATTAAACATGACGTTCAAGCCTTCAACTCTTCCGTTTCACATAAACAACAAACTTTATTTTAAAATGTAATTGTTTAATGACATGAGATGATTATGTACAGATATGACACAAGACTGACACCACTGGGTGATACAACCAACACTCAGACTAGATAATTAACACACTGCCAATCAATACAGTGCCACCCCACTTATCCAGATTTGGTCAATTAGACTGTATAAATGAAGTTCTGGTTTCGGGACAGCTGTAGCCAGATTGTGTAATCATGTAGGCAGCTGTCACACACAACTATAAGTCAGGACAAGTGGGGCATCACAGTATATGATACAGAATTCAGTAAAGCATGAAAGTAGTAGTATATGTAACTTGTCACTAGAATATTTACAAGGACAAATGTAGAATTAATGTGACTGAAAGAAAGGCCTACAGTCCCTGCACTATTGCAGTGTCTTAATCTGTTATATGTACTCAAAGGTATAAAACATCTGGAAATATTCTATATATATATATCTGTTTAAAGATAATCGTAACGAGCGTAAATACAGTGGGTTTTTTTACACTTTCTTGCTAAAACCATTTAGTTATGTTCAAAGAGGAACTGGTGAAACACTGGATCTTAACAATCATAAAGAAAATGTCAATTAGCACATGATAGCTGTTCTGAGAGTCTCAACTAATTAATCAATTTTTGTTCATTACAAAACGTGATTCATTTTTAAGAGCGACAATGTGAAGGGTTTTTTAATACTCAATAAAAAAAATCAATATCATGATATTTGATAATTAGGTATGAAATTTACATGTTTAATTCAGGAATATCTGGTTATCATCTTTCGAGTCTAAAAGTCGTTAGCTTCATTTACAGAAACATAAGAGAAACCTGTACGATATGCAGTTGTCCACACAATGTTTCATGTCAAATGTTTTCAACAGGATGTTTTCAACAGATCATGTCACTTAGTCAGAAGTTCCTCAGCATCATAATCATACTCTTAAACATTTTGGGAACAGAGACAATACAGATTTTATTCTTGGTGCAAGACATCATTCCAATGGGATCTGTCACCTGATATTAAATGCTTTAACCCCACAGACCTCTTGCAAACTGCTTGATAAGCAGATCTGTTACTGAGCATGTTAAGATTAATGATGCAACACAGACCATGTATACTGATTGTAAAAAGTTAAGCAACCGAAGATCAAACTATATACAATTCTTCAAATTGTGAAAACCTCTTTCATTGTTTAGAGTACAGTATATTTATTCACAGATATTTTCATCATCAATACATTGTTGATCTAACCATATTACCCCTAAATGTCTATTTTTTCCACAAAATGCACCAAACAAAATTTTAAATGTGTTTGTTCCAGTTGTAAACATGCAGCTTTGTTAAGTTCACTCAGCATAGAAACCAGCTGTTTAAGCAGGTACAAAATGTACCAGTTTGCTACCAAACTGCAGAACATTTGAACCCAATAAAGTATGCTAGCTATTTCTGCTTTTGAATGTTTCAAAAATGGTTGCTAAAATTCTGTTTTTAAGGTTGCTTTTTCAGACAAAGAATAATCATGCTTTCATTTGGGCACCCATCAATGTTTTAGACTGATGCAGATAGCCGCACCTGTGCTCTAAGTAACAAGTGCCTTAAATTTTGAAGAAAAATATCTTTGATTTTTTGTAAATATTACAGGATCAATATGAAATCAACTATATACCCTTCTCAAAAATCAAATATCATTTTGGTGAAAGACAAAATCTGAAATTGTGATGCTCTGGAAATAATGTTTCTTATTTTTCTTCTCACAATACGCACAAAATATGTGATAAATAAAAACATCAAAATCGACATAGAGGACTTTCTACCAGAATATGTTAAACGTGGAACTCTCCTTTCATATTTACAAACAAAACCTGATATTTACATATAATTAATGACAAATTTACATCAAAATGAATTTTATTAACATGTCAAAACAGTACAACACTCATTCTACATTTATTATATTTATTCAATATCATATTTATAATTGGTACAATCAAATACTGTATTTTCAAACCATAAAGGTCATGCCCTCACCAGCTTAGAACTR
This sequence comes from Haliotis laevigata, assembly GCA_008038995.1. Lineage (NCBI taxonomy): Eukaryota > Metazoa > Mollusca > Gastropoda > Lepetellida > Haliotidae > Haliotis > Haliotis laevigata. The sequence continues at coordinate 236,406 of VKKT01000087.1, forward strand.
TACCAGGAWACCATTAGCCATKGCACTAAACTCACAACTTTGAAATATTCTTATGTGATGTGAATGTTTCAGTTAATTTTGTGCAAATGGTTGTCAATGTTCTCAATTCTTATTATCTAAAGTATGATAGCACCAGTTTACAGAAAAGTATTTAACTAAAGTGATTCTTACAGTTAATAGCACATGTGAACTGAGATAATGTCCTCAAAGGAAGTCAACAATGTATTATTATATCTCAGTGAATAATATCTCCATTTTATTACAATATACACTCTGGACCCATTGAAAACTATAGATTCATTAAGAACGTTTTGTCACCATATTCAAGTCTCTAATCACAAACCTTTAACAGTTTTCCTCTGAGGGACGTATATGGAGTGAGATTTTGAACCAGATTCAAATGATTGAGTGAGTGACTTGGGTTTTATGCCGCTTTTAGCAAGATTCCAGCAATATCAAGACGGGGGACACCAGAAATGTGCTTCACTCATTGCACCCATGTGGGGAATCGAACCTGAGCCTTTGGCATGATGAGCCAATTAACCACTAGGCTACCCCACCAGCCCTGACTCAAATGAAGATTTGGTGAAAATATGCCCTTGATATATATGATGATAAACTGGAAATGAGATACACTTGATAATCAAAGCTGACTGAGTTATGGCACCAGGACAATGTGTATACATGTTGTACAGGGCCCTGTTACTCAAAGCGATTGTAGCGCTACGAATGTCGTAAGTCTATGTTAAAGTATGGTTGTTACGATCATCTTAGCTTTACGATCACTTTGTGGAACAGGATCTAGGACCTTTAAGGCTAGCACATACGAACATGTCAATGATTTGCTGTAAGAAATGACTAGTGGTATATTCAGCTTGTGATTTCCCATTCAAGAGATAATGGCAACAATTTCAACACACTACCTGCGTTACACTGAGACATTCAGGCCTACTGTAACAGGAGTATACAGAATAAATAATGTCATATATCAACAGTGGTTTGGCTTTGATCATACACTAGGACATTGTAGTATACACAGACAGATTTACCTCGGCTGTAAACATGGCACATGAGCTCTCCCTCTATCCACTGTCGCCGATATGAATACTGATCACACTGAGATGGTTTCCAACCTAAACTGTCAATCAGAATTCTCTCAGGATTGTAAGTTTGTTTTTTCTCCATATAAACTTAACACCAACTGCCTTTACGTGAAGTAATAAGAAAATTTCAACACCATACAATATTTAACCACAACTGGTGCACATTCTGCGTTTTAGGTTGGCTGCACCCAAACTAAAGTACCTTGCTACTGTAGGTATTACTTTCAAGAATTCCTATAAAAACAGTCACAGAATGTGCACAAACATTGAAAAAATGTCAGTCCTACTTTTCTTTTACATCACCTCTGTCATCAACAGCTGAGATGAATGAGCATTTCAATTTCAGCCACTTTCTTTCGTCGAACCCCCCAAAATGAGTTCCATTTTGATCATCTGTTCACAAATATGGAGAAAAGCTCCATGACAGCTCAGTTTCCACACCAACCTCAACTATGATCAGATTGCTTATAGACAGCCGGCCTATGACAGACCATAATGTGGGCATACTGGGCAAACCGTTACCATAACAACCTGAAACATTTTGACATCGTTTGTAAGTTTCTAAGGGCTGCTTCATCACGTGATGAAGATCAGACAGTAGCCCAGAAACATTGCTAGAAACAATGAAGAAGTTGTTATCCATATAGGGTTTCATGTGTTCATGGTCTACCAATTTCTTCACTGTTGCAGTTGTTCCCTCACACTCCAATTCATTCAGGTCGGAGTCATGCACAGCTTAAACTCCATTAATCATCAAGCTCTGTATCTCAATCTTAGATATGGCTTTTCTCAATACTCAAGTTATAAGTGACAAGTAACTGGAAGAAATTCTACCATTATCATCACAAACAAATGTAGACAGAATAACTATATTACAAGATTTTTCCCAGAAAACTGAGTCAGTAAATGTGACAATGTAATATGGTTGTGGACAGGTAATCACAGCAATGAACATAATTAGAAACTTCCACTTTCTTGACAGAAAAGAATCCTTCTTCCACAATGAATGTCATTCCTAGTTTTCAATGTTCTTTACGATGAAATATACAATCACCATTCGATTTTGGTAGCTAAAATGAAAATCAACAAGTAACAACTCTAAAATGAGCTTATGGCAGTGAGTAGACACACTGTCTTCAACATCATGCCCTGTGTGGCGCTCTGATTGGTCACTCATTCACATTCCCTTTCACACATTGGACAACATATTGCAGTGAGCCCGCCCACTCTAGGTGACTGACAGTCAGGAGGGGTGTGTCTTCATACTTGGCTGTGCTGTCTTGGCGGTCTGCCATCGCGGCTTGGGGGTGGGGGGCGTACATTAGGAGAAGATGTTCTTGGGCCTAGGGATAATAAGATATAATAAGAAAATATAATATGAAGAGCATGATATGACAGTTTACTTACTGTTCTATGACTGTGTGAGTAGTGTCATTCCAGCCATATGATGCAAAGAATATTTTTTTTGTATTTTCAGTGTATTTTATCTCCATTCTAACATATATAACCTGGACCAGTGTACGTACACCTAGTGATGTCTCCATCTTGCTTAATAACAGACTATATCTTTAATAACAGAATATACCTTGCTCATGAGTGTGTTTGGACCCAATTTTGAACATTGAGTTATTTGAATAATAATAATTAAGGCAAAGACAGAGAATGAGTACAGGGAATCAATCATAACAGAATGGTTGTGTCGAAGTTGAAGGGATCTACATCAATACTTCGAGGTATCAGAGATTTGACCCAACCGAAACATGATAAATTGAGAATTAATATATAGGGAGCTAAGTTTTACTTCAAGACAATTGTAAGTTTGACAAACCTCTAAAGACAATTTTAAGCGGAACAAAGGTACTTACCCATCCTTGGGTCCATTAAATGAGGGGGAGGCATCCTTGGGGGTGGGGAATTAGGACTGAAGGGAGGTGGGGGACCACGAGGACCAGGCATCATGTCCGGGGGTGGTGGTCTGTAGGGTGGGGTTCTCCTGTCCATAGGATGAGGGGGACGTCGGTCAAACGGGGGTGGGGACCTGCCTTCCTGTATCATCCGACCAGGGGGTGGGGATCTGCCATCTGGGGGCATGTGGGGAGGTAACCTGGCACCGGGCGGAGGAGGGCGTCGGTCTGGAGGGGGAGGGAGTCTGTCATGAGGAGATCCACGGAAGTCATCATCCCTGAAAGTCAAATTGTCAACAAGTTTAATAAGCGCTCATGTGTATACATTAGTAAGATGTAACTTCCCATTTTCCAGAAGCCCTCGTTTCTTTGAACTCCCAACTGAGAGCTTAATTTACTTCTAAAGATTTTCATAACTTCTGATTCATATGTACTAAAGACATAAACATGTGTACATATAAGTTTGGTTGGTTGGTTGGTTGTTGTTGTGTAATGTCGCACTTAGAAATATTGCAGCTATAGAAATATTGCAGACGGTCTATAAATAATCGAGTCAACCAAGCCAATGAGCCTGAGAGTGAGTTTAGTTTTACGCCGCACTCAGCAATATTCCAGCTTTATGGTGTGGCCAGTGAGCCTGACTACTCAATTCCGTTCGTTGCTCTTACAACAAGTAGGGATTACTGAACACCATTTCTAACCTGGATCTTCACGGGTGGCACATATAAGGTGTGACAGTTCACTACTTACCTGAGGTGAGGAGGGGGTATAGAACCTCTTGATGGGGACCTCTCCATGCCAGGAGGGGGAGGGGGGCCATTCATCATGCCTGGAACCATTATGTCAGTGTTAACCATCTGCCACTAGTTGAAGCAATACTCTCTAGAACATTCCCGACTTATATCTATTTGTTTGATATTTAACGACAGTGTTTCAGAGGATCACAGAAGCCTTCAATAATTGATTCTGTACCACACAAATATGTACCTATTGTCATGGGCAACACAGAAGTTGAATAATACAATGTATTTTCTGCAACACACAATAATTGTGAGTACCGGGTATATCATACTATAATAGTGCTGCAGCAGTTACCTGGGGGAGGCATGCCTCGTGTCGGCAGGGGGCGGATCAAACCCCCTGGTCCCATCATCTGTCGCCGCTCCAGCTCTGTCAACCTACAACATTCATGTCACATCACCATCTGGGCTGAGCATGGTGGGACTAATACAGCTTTGAACAGAACTTCTGATATATCAGGATGTGAGCTAAACATAGGAGGAAATCCCAAAGAGAGTCAGTACAGTAGCGACCAACCTGGGATTAAAACCAGCAAGTAAAGCCTGCAGCAAAGGGATGCAACTCTGCACATGTTTGAGAACTCTGACTTTGATCTACCAGTATACATACAGTGAGTGAGTGAGTGAGTTTGGTTGAACACCGTTGTGAACAATTCCAGTCCATCTTACTGTCAGAAGGTCTTAGACATTTACCACTTTGGTAAAACCATGGGTATGGTACTGACAAACCAAGAAACCTAATCAGGGTGAACTGGGATTCAAACTCAAATTCATAGGTTTCTGTCATGTCCAAGGGGACACAACTCCACACAGCAGACTGGAAGTTATATTCTCATTCACAGTATCTAAAAAATTTATCCATGAAATGTGCAGGTAGTTCAAGCTTTCCCCTACAGCAGCTCTCAATATATAATCATGTGTCCTAGATTTAGTACTTTCAACATCTGCAGTGTGACAGATATATCGATCACTAATCAAAACCATGTTTAAATACAGTACACATGTACTCACTTCTGACGTAACACCCCTGCATCATGGCGGACCTCCTTCAGCTCTCTCTCTGCAGCTCGGGCTGCTAGCTGGAAACAATGATAACAAACTCAACTAACAGTTCAATACCCAAAAATGTACATCCACCATGATATAATGTTAGTATAACAAAAATTCCACAGGCATTTCAGTCATCAGACTATTATCGGGTCTATCATATGTACATCACATAGACACAACTGTTTGGCACCTTCATGACGTGATTCTTATTGCAAATGCACAAAGACAAAACACATACCCAGTTTTCATGAGCCTTTTTCTCATTTGCAGAAATCTGAAAATTGAAGAATACATACTTGTGATTCTAACAGATATATTCTTGCATCTCGCATCATATTAGTCTGAACAATACACTTGCTTGAACTTCAGCCTTGTTGAATATTGCTCTCTATATACCATCATGCATTTCCATAGTACTAACAAATTTACTCAAACACAAGCCTGAGGCTTTGCTGTGAAAAGAGAACACTTTAACGACTAATCTAGCGATTAATTAAAAGTGTTGTTAAGTCTTTAAATGATCACTAGTTCATGATTAACATTACCTGCTGTCTGAAATCTCTCTCGGAGGATGCCAGCTCCCTCTTCAATCCTTCTGCCTGTGCTCTGAAATGATAAAACATGTTACCATGGTTACTGATATCTCCTCAGCCAACATCATAGTAGATACCATATTCAAGCACTATCAAGACTCTGTGGCCTTATCCACTTTGGTCACCTTGACAACCATGGTACCTAATGAGGTAGTGAGTAAACTTTCTATGCTTCTAGAATATTCCAGCTGTGTTATTATAGAGTCAGAGTTGGTCAAACCAGCGGCCAATAGCATTAGGTAATAATCCATGCCTCTGGGATATGATAAAATACAAACAGCACAAACCAACCAACCAACCCTCATAGGTCAGTTTTTTGGACAGTCATGGATACTGGGGAACTATTCTGTACCAGAATGGCCAGGGGGTATTGTCAATCTATCTGGCCAAGAATGTCCACATATTGAACTGAGTACACAAAACATCTATGTTGTGACTCACTTGTACATCTCGACCTCCTCCTCCATCAGACGAGCACGTTCATCGATGTTCTCCAGCTTGTTGACATTCTGTTTCTTTAGCGCTTCATGCTCACCAAGCTCTCTGTCAGGAAGAAGCATAAAAAACTGGCTATACTACAGGAGATAAGATTCACTATAATGTATCACACAGAGAGAAACTGGTCCCATTCTAAAAATCTCATCTAATGAATTCCATGACATATGAGAGCTAGAGATTTTCATGAAATAGTTTTGGAGTATATCAGCAACGTTTTCATGAGAATTCATAGCTAGACATAACCTGTCACCCTACTCCCCTGGCGCCACCACCTCCTCTCACTTAACTACCTCCCCCTTTCCTCCACGCACCTCTGAAGCTGGGTCTCCTTCTCCTTGAAGTAGTTGGACAACACGTTGAGTTTAGTCTGAGCCTCCAAGCACTGCCGGTCTGCCTTCATCTTGTCTGTCTGCAGCGTCTCCATGTCACGCCGACACTTCTCCAGCTGGTCTGAAAACATTACATTCACCTTTACCCAAAATAGTCTTAGCGACGCAACTGTCACAAATCCAATACTTCAACATGGAGTTTTCATAGCTGCAGCACAAACACTTTCAGACTTGATTGAAATGTAAATTTCACTGATTCTCTGCACGTCTTACGTGTGGACCATACAGAACAATTATATGAAGGGTTCTTGGTAAACATTACAATGACGTCGGGATCAGGGGAGATAACTCAGGGTTAGGATAGGTATACCACTAGGAATAGCTATGACTTAGTGTTTAAAATTTCATTTGATTTTCTGTATGTATCTGTGAATCCACAGGAATAAGGCTACCATAATCCAGAGGGAATCTTTACGTTATAATTATGGACTTTTCATTGCTGCAGCACTAACACCTTCAGGATGCTATCTGAGCTGTAAAATCTGTTTCATTCTGCTGTTACTTTCAGCCTTATAAAATGTTCTAACAGGTTGGTCTACAATTTGGTCAGGAGTTCTTATCTGAGCAGGGTAACTACCTGTCTAACTACAGCTTAACGCAACATGCGGGTGGTTAAGTTAAGTATTTCCATCACTGGCCAAACATTGACAGAGTGACAGCTGATGGCAGTCATCGCAATGATTATTGACTTGTGATCCCTGCAACAGCACTCCTGAATACTTGATTTACACAGTTCACAAACTATATAACATGCCCTTGAGCATAACTGTTGTCTCCATATTGATACCAATAATAGTATGCCCTTGATGGACACGTTTGGAAAAAGTGTTTTCATGCCTGATAGAGGATCAATGAGTTAAGAATGTCTAAGTAAGACAGTATATCAGGTCACAAGAGCAAGCAAGAAAACTAGTAGTTGAAAGTGGTGTGATCAATGCTGTCAAGGTGCGGCAGAAGACATGATGTTGTCAGTACCTTCTACTTCCTTCCTTCCATCTGTCTCTATCTGCAGTCTGTTCTCTACAGAGTCATGCTCGTCTTGTAACGCCCGGAGGGAAGCATTCACCTTACAGGAGAACAAGGCACATTAACATGGCTCCATGTGTGTTTATCATCTCATCTTGGTTCAAATTACCATCCCGCTCAAAATAATGTTGTACTATATAATATATACAACAATCTGTTAATAAAGCACTTATAAATCATTTACATAGTATCACTTGCCAGCTAGGCTGTTCGCAGGCCCAATGTACAATGTATGGAATATATAGACGAAATAAGTGTGTATAAGCTCCTTGCAGAAAGCTTGCAGACATATATTGATACATATTTTATTTCTATGGGAAGATTGTCCCTAAAGTAGAAACGATGCACACTTGAAAGAGCAAATACAAGCTTTTCCTAGCATACATTTTTTAAAAAGGGAAGTTAAACTTTTACTCATTTATTGAGACCTCCATTTTTTAATCTTAAAGGTCTAAACACCCAAACTGTGACCATTATTTAAATTTCTTAAACCACAAACATCTGAACAGTGGTATCAGCCAAATTATCTCGACATGTTTCCATTTATTCATCTGACCTATCCGCTGCTCCTGAGCTGAGCGGAGTTACGAGACATGTGTCAATGGCCCTGATGAACAGGGCTTAGCAGTAACCTCACAGCAAGACCTAACAATAGGGATACTGAACAAATGGACAAAGCATCAGTTTCATAAACTAGACCGCTGCTTACTCTAGAGACATCCATCATCTTCTGTATCTTCTCCTCAACCTGGGTCTGGTCCACTGAAACAGTGTAGGCTGTCGGTGTATACATGGGAAATATAGCCCAGATCTTCTGTTCAGTCAAGGCAACATGATATCACTGACTCCTATACAACAGTTTATCAACATATAACACCATGCATTGTACAGATGAATATGATTGCTACAACAAATGGTTCTTGGAAAATGATTTATAAGGTCAGCAAGTCCTCATGAGCGTGACTGAAGAGTTAGCTAGAAATTAGCTGTGAACCAAGTTCCTTTTCCAAGTCCTATTATTATTATTATTATATGATATTTATATAGCGCACATATCCAGGCAACTAGTGCTTGCTCAAGGCGCTGGTATATTTTTTCCCTCGATCACTGGATGTCAGTCTCAACGGCACATCGTGTTATCAATCTCAACTCCCTGGGAACATACAACTCATGCAGCCACTAGGCACACCAAGTTATTGTGGCCTTCTCATACTAACACAGAGATATAATGGCACTGATCTTCTCCACCTAAGGTTTATACATTTTGCTTGTATAACAGACCAAAATATTTTGGGCCAATCAAGTACGGGAGTGGTAAACTGATTTGATTTCATTTCCAATCCAAAAATTTCAATATTAAGAACAGAAATCACATAAAAGAACAACACTCTTTCTTCAATGCTTCGATTGAGTTCATAAATAACAATAAAATGAGCGGCCTGTATTACTCATATTTAAGAAAGGCTATAGAATGTATTTTTAAAGAATACAGATCTGACTGCTTCACTCATATAACAAATTTCTCAATACTGATCAGAAAGTTTACATGGCTCAAACTCCTATTGAGGTGTCCTTCATGCAGTGAGGCATCATATCCCAGCAAAGGATCGGATTTCAGTGACATGGATATTTTCTTAATACACAAGACTCATCTGGCATAAGGGCAATAATACACTGATGTCATACAGAGGTGTCACACAGATTAAAGTAACACCTAGAATAAAAACCATTAACATTCAAACAAATTCTCATAAAAATAGAGTAAAATCAGTTGAAAATGATGCAGAAAGGCAGTGACTGGATGCATGAAAGATGTCATGCACAGGTAACGAAACGTTGTTGGCCATTACCTTCATCCTCATCATCCCCCTCCAGAACCTTCAGCTGCCGGAAACAGTCCTTCAGGACCTGCAACACACAACCTGAGTGTAGGACACATACTTATCCTGGATGTAGGACATATACTTATCCTGGATGTAGGACATATACTTATCCTGGA
>VKKT01000087.1:386669-400375 GCA_008038995.1 Haliotis laevigata
TTATATTGAATGGACGGTGCAAGATGTGACGAATCGTCACATTTTTCTAGCCTGTGGCAGAGATACTATGCTGGCTTGCCGCATGGAACTCTGGGTAGGAGAGTGAGACAAGATGTTCATTCGGTGGCATAGTGATTGGGTTAGTGAGGTGCGGGATTAGGATAGTGAATGGGAAGACAGGATAGTGAATGGGATGGTGAATGCAAGACTGAACATAAGTTACATAGCAGCAGTAAGCATGGTAAGTTTTTGTTATCAAAGGTTTCATTCTTATACTCATGTATGATATGATAATGACATGCATTAAATCTGTTCATTTTTTGTATCAATTTATGTTTTGATAATTGTCTGACCATGAATTAGTCCTGCTGTTTTATTGACCATGACGTCGTTTGTTTTCGTGCATTCATAATTAATAATTTGGATCATGCTGAGAATATCATGTCTTCCTTCTCAGGTTGTCAGGAGGTGTAAATGTATGACGTGATGGTTACTTGGCAATTTATGCGATGATCTGTTGTTACTCAGAGTGATGACTGACATAACCGATCTGATGATTAATGATAATAGTATCTGATAATTAAAAATGTTTATTTGCTCTACCAAACGTTTCAGTTATTTGTGGTGTTTTTTACATACACATTAATCATGTTTGAAAGGTGACCCCATCAGTATATAAATTACATTCATGTTGATTGTCTCTCTAAACATTAATATGCCGTTTGTTGCCATTAGTTAAACTCTTCCAATATAACAACACCGCTTCTGCATAAAACAGTGTTGTTTAAAAATGAGGCCTCAAGTCTGAAGCAAACTTTGTGAGGGCAAGCTAGTCACACAGGCTTGATGTTTACAAACAGTCTAATATTTGCTGTTTTCCATCCCCAAAACTTTGCCAAGGTGTCCTCAAGTTAGATTTGCTGTGCGGCATTCCTCCCCTTCACAGCTGACGATGTAGTGTCGTTGATAGGGACGGGATGCTGTCCGCCATTATACTCGGATGAATTTTGGCAGTCTTCAGTCCTGACTTGTTACCTAAGCTGAAAATCCTGATGAGGAAGACGGTTTGTTCCGATTCTATTTTTGTTTGTCTGTTTTTACTGATTGGTTTATATAAATCATGTTTTTGTCCCCCAAAGATTGGCTGAGAGAACAGATGTTTAAGAGAAGGTATATATGTTTTTCTATTTTCTTTAAGAGAGTTCTGACAGTCTGGCAGTAACATCTGCGACGTTGTCTGTTGCTGTATGTGTAGTCTCTGACTACAACAGACGTTGTGCTTGAATGGCTCCAGCAGACGAAAGGATGCAGAATAATGTTTTTCATAGTGGAAAGAAATGGAACGTCTGCTTTCTTACTGTTCGAAGCTGTGACTGTAAGACTGAACGTCTTGGCTTGTTATCTCAGACTGCATCTTTTCCATGACATTTTCTTCATCTGTCACATATATTTATCTATATATTTATTTATTTATTTATTTCATATGTTTGTTTGTTTGTTCGTCTGTTCATTCATTTGTTTGTTGGTATGTTTGTCTGTTCATTCGTTTGTTCGTTTAATTTGTTCATTTCGAAAAGGTATATTGTTAAGGGAATCCTGGTGAATCATTCACTTGATAATGTCAAATGTGTTTGAGATGAGAGTTTATGTATATACTGTGGGAAATCTACTTATTCCCTCATTTATTCAAACACAGATCTAAAATATAGACATAAATACATCTCTGTTGTGAAATGTTAGACATTCCAGGTCAAATGTTTTTCTGCCTTGTCAAGGTTTGACAGGTAAGGTGATCTGTCGCCATAGCAATCAGGTAATTGCAGCTGCAATTTCAGATTTATGATGTACATGTAAGGATCACCCAGTATACAAAGCATGTTTTCTCTTACCCTGTAATTTGTACAGACATATTTCACAACCTTGTCAGTAGCTCCTTGACGCCATCAAGGTGAAGAACATCATGGTGTATAATGTGTGTTACAGTGCTGGGTGCCAGGCAAGTCTCTATTCCCTACTGTTTGGGCTGTGGTTGAGTGATCCTATCTGGAGTATAGTACCTCCTTTGTTGAAGTTACCTTATCCTTGTGTACTGATGGAAAAACAAGCTGCAGAGAAACATACACCTTCAGATTCAGACAAAGGTGGTGGGAGGTTTAGGGTACATTTTGCAGCCTTTGAATGTGTTGGATATGTACCCCAAGAATTGTAGTTGTTAGTTTTGAAAATGAAAAGAACATTATAACTACATAGTCCAGAGCTTCAGATTGTGAAGTATCTGTTGATTATGCATTAGAGAAATCATTCAAAGCTTTTGATTCCTGAATTGGAAAGACTGAGTCTTAAATTATAAGGCAGCCATGACATGGTTAAAGTTGGAGAAATAAAAGAATCTTTTGAAACTAGAAGTGGAATCAACTCTTTCTTAAGTTGCTTTTGCTTTAGTTGGTAGTAGTTTCTTTCTTATTTTGCATAATGACCTATATGCAGTTCAGTTTTACTTGAACAAAATGCATGTTCAGAATGGAAATGATAGAGTGATGTCATCATTTGGTTTTAATGGGTAGATACCATGAGTTGAATCCAACTGGACAAGTGGTTTCACCAGTCTTACAATGAGCCCATTTCTGACCCTTGGCAAAGTGATCCATTACCAATGTTCAATCAATCAATCTTTATTCAGCAATTAAAAAGAAAACACATGGAGACCTTTGCCAGAGACCATATCAGTATATGTTCTCTGCCTTTACATACTCATCCTGAAAAACTTTCGGTATTTTGTCAGTGGTGACTACACCATAAACATCCCTTGTTCATAAGATAAGTGTTCAAATTGCGTAGAGATTGATTCCCAGCATATGTAGGTATTAGTGATCCTGTGAAGGGGATAATGATAGGTCTTTGCATTCAATCTGTTCGGCCTCAGTAGTTGCTTTGATGATATGTCTTTCAATCAGTAGGCCATGTTTGCCAGACAAAATCATACACATTCTACAGGCAGTTAAGATGTCAAGTTTGATTAGAGTCTTACCTTGACCAGTAGATGACCCACAGTCAGATGTTCTGTCAACACCATACCAAGGTCTATAAGTTTCACAAAAGGATATAGTCAGTTGTACAGTCTGTAGACCATATTGTTTTCCTTTCCCTGAGTGCTCACTGTAATGCTATAGCCCTTGGTCCAGATTTCCCATCTCACAGAGATGCCTTTTCAGTTCAGATGTTGTTGCTTGTTTCTCTGCCAATTATATATTTTCAGAGACGGTACATCCTTATAACTTGAGTCACTTACCACTAAGTTTTAGTCCTTCAAACAAAGTTTTTTACTACCTACCTACCCTAGTTCTGAAATGTAGGAAATCGGAACCATAACATTTCTTTTTTTGGCCTAATCTGGTAAAAGGAAATATCTACTAAATATATAATACAATCCAAATGTTTCAGAACAGTGTGCCAACTTGTGTTAGATTCCTTTCTTGATATAGTCTCTGGGAGCTGGGAGACAAACTGCTAGTTATTCCAGAGTTTAGCAACTTTCTGTCCACTTTCTCAAGCTCAGGATATCATAGCTCTAAACTATTATAATAAATTCAGGATAGTACGCTAGACATTTACCCTAGCAGTGCCCAAAATAACCACGTTTTATCTGTGGCCTTGTTGATTTTGGGCATTGCTAGGGTAAATTTCTTTGTTACCCAACAAGAAAATTGTCAAAGGGCTCTTGAGTAAGTATGGTTTTATACCACTTTTAGAAATATTTCAGCAATATCCTAAGACATCTTCAAATCCATGCTTGTATCCTTGATGGGAATCAACCCTGGACTTTTTGAGTGAGAAACAAACACTTTAACCACAAGGCTTCCTCACCACCCTCTTGGGCTCTTCAGGTTTACTGGGGRGGTGGGGTAGGCTAGTGGTTAAAGCGTTGGCTCGTCACGCCGAAGACCCGGGTTCGAACCCCGACATGGGCACAATGTGTGAAGCCCATTTCTGGTGTCCCCCATCGTGATATTGCTGGAATATTGCTAAAAGCGGCGTAAAACTAAACTCACTCAGTCAGTCAGTCTTGAGGTTAATTAGTTGTTTGAATCTTTGGAGTCTTGAAATTTTCATTTCTAGTGTCAGCGTTACACACACCTGTTAAATTTCAGTTTTAGTTTTATCCAAAAAGACTTTGATGTAAGAATATGTGTACAGTGTATTCAAGTCAAAACGCTGTCAAAATCGCAACCTGAGTTCTGAAACTGCTAAGACTGTTCTGAAGGTCAGATACTTGATAACAAGGCTAATATGAAATGTGATATCTGATTATGGGTTGTGGGTCGACATTCTAACCTGAGCGATCAGCAATTCACCTTGCAACAGATGTTGGGATATATGTTTTATGGTTGTTGATCAGGTGAAAGTTAAAGCTAGGTTGGGGTTCAGGTGGAGCTTTCTCACTCATGACAGGCCGTGTTTTGTCTGGAGGTGAACCTTCCCTTCTGGAAAAGTAAACCTTGCAAAATGGCATCAGGTTGTTTTAAAGTTCACAACTTGTTTACACAAGAACTATTTATAGGAAATGTCACATGAGATGAAAAAGTTGATTACATTTCTAACTGTTTAGCTATCTTACCTTTAGCCAAGTGCCAAATATTCCCCTCATTTTCTTGGTTAGAGCTTTGGCGATGTTTATCAATGTGAAAAACCTTGTTCATTGAATATTTTGCCCACTTCGGGAGGTAAATGGAAAGCTTTTTATGATTGCAATTTTGATGTGATCCAGGAGAAAATTTGATGATGGAATACATACTTTGAAGATATTTTGTATTTCCGGGTTTTTTTTGTGAAAGTACACTATAAACTTAAAATGAATTGGTCATTTGGTTTCATGTCCGTTAAAATTATGTGCGTTTTTCATCCCCTTTTGATGAGTGTATAATGAGTTTTACTTTCTGCAGAACAGTTTTATTTGAATGAGATTTAACGAGAGTTGACTTGTTGCATCTGTAGACTTTCAGATTTTAATTTACATGGAAGCTTGAGGAATGTTGTCTGTTCAGGAATACATGAGTAGTTGTACGAAGTTTTATGTAAACTTTCCTCAGAACTTTATGTAACTAATGGGAGGGGAGAACATGCTTCCTTGTGTGTGGAACTAGTTACGATTGGATTGTGGATTTTTTTACAATAATATTCTCTCAGGTCTTACAAGAGTCTGTAATTGACAAAATAGTTCCCTGTTAGTTTCTTGAGAAAATAATTATTAGTGTGATGTGACCATACCACCCACCAACCCAGGAGGCAAATACAACTGAGAGTGCCATTGTGAAGGGTTTTTTTAGTTTTTGTGGATATTTTCTGCAGGAAATATAATTCTTCAGCTAACCTTATCTTTTAACAGTCAGCCTGACCCAGGAGGTCAAGGCCACTGCTCATCTTGCCAAAGACCTGGGTTTAAAACTTCACACAGCAAACTCTACAGAGATTTACAGTGACATACAAGTGTACACTCTGTCTGTACCTGGGAACATCCAGGTTAGAATTGATCTTCAGTAACCCATGCTTGTCGTAAGAGGCGATTAACGGGATCGGATGGTCAGACTAGCTGACTTGGTTGATACATGTCGTCGGTTCCCAATTACGCAGATCAATGCTCATGCTGTTGATCACTGGACTATCTTGTCCAGACTTGATTATTTACAGACCACCGCCATATAGCTAGAATATTGCTGAATGCGGCGTAAAACTAAACTCACTCACTCACTCACACTCTGTCTGATAGACCCAGTAATATTCATCGTACCATCGACGAAAATAGAAAGTCCCTTTAATTGAGTAATTATAAAAGCTTACTGTACACTACACTACACTTCACCATTTCATTACTTTACATGGAACTATTGAAGTAATTGGGGGTCTTTCGGTGGCCCCTTAGTTTTGTAGATCAAGCCAGAATCTTGAATGGGTGAAGCCTCTTTCTGGTGTCACACAACATAATGTTGCTGGAACATTTCTCAAACCTACTCCCTCAACAGTTATAACAGTTCAGCTGCAGTTACCAGTTTTAGTTTTAATAATCTTATACATATTTCCTTTTTATGTAATTCTTACCATGTCTTCATGCCTTGTCAGTATCTTGTTTTTGCACAGTTTAATTGTCAATATTCTTTAAAGCAGTTAAAGTTTGGAAACAAAAAGCATTTTCAACTAGATACGAGATTAATTTCCTGAAAAATCATTTATTCATCAAATTTAAAAAGCACAAGTGCATGCAAATCATGTTTGAAATAAGCATCCAAAAAGTAAGACAGAGACTTGTTTGTTTGCCAAATTTATGATTGGCGTGTATGTCAAAACAGAAAACTGAATTAATCTGACCTTCAATCAAAATTTTCACCATTCATCCACTGAAAATCAAAGTATCTTTTGCAGACGTCCAATGTTGTTCATATTCCAGTAAACATTCGTCTTTTTTTCAAAGTTTATCCAGTGCAATAAACATGTTTTTCCTCGATCTGTTTCCCATCTTTATTTCCCTACTCACTGTCATTGTGGGCAGAGCCAATATTTCATGTCCCGAGACTGAATGATGCATTGTTTACTGATCCTATAGATTATCAAGGCGTGATCTGGAGACAGGCCAGGCCTCTCATGCGTAATCAAACCAGCTAATTATAGACAACGGATAACGATCTTCACCTTTACTTCCATATGCTCCGGTAGCTTATCATATGCGGTATGAATGACAGTTTTTCTGACTGTAAGGATACATCGGAGGTATGTTATGTTTCTATAACCTACTTACAAATGTCACTTTCAAGTGACAAAGTTTACTGTGGGACAGACCTACCTGAGCTGAACTAATTTGAGCAGAGGTATGAGATTTGATGAGTTCCTACCAGCCCACTTCAGCCATGTACATTCGTCTTAACACTCTCCTGCTAAAGCTCTGGATTCGAGCTGAGAATGTCACATGCTTAGATGGGGATTGTGTATGCCATATTTATTAGCTTGACCTTAAAATTTACTCAGGTATTATGATGGGTGAGGTTTGTGTTTGATGTGATGTGAGGTTGATTAGAGTTCAGCGTTTTGATGATGATTGGGGATAAGACAAGGAAATGTCATCTCACCACTTCCATTTTATTGTTTTGTTTAAGAACTTCACTTTGTTTCATTCTTCCTTTAGAAGTGTGTTAGATCTGTGTCATAAGGTCACAGTGTAGGTGTGGTGACTCTTCAGTCACGTGACCATGTCACATTGATGTATTAGATGAATGTTACAGTACGTACATTGAGGGCTTCTTTGGCAGATCATACACTCATCTGACCTTTCTCATTGTGAATAAAAAGAGAGAAGACACAGAATATAGCTATTGAAAGAACATTTTACATGTTACCTTAAAGGATATGAACTAAGTGGTCTGGGGTATTGATGCTATGTTTTTAACTGTTTATCACATACATGAAGTGTGGCATTTTCAAATTTGGGATAATATAATGCTTAACATATATGAATTATTATGTTATTATTTTTGCTTCAACACTGATCAGCTGAGGCCTGCATCACTTTGGTCTTTTTTCCACGTTAAACTGACACATAATTAGACTAACAACTAGTCTCTGAAATGAACATATTTTACTGAAAAAGTTCATAGTAAAAAAAAATATGATATAATGAAAAGGAGCCCTGAGACTTTCTTCATTTTCAGAAGCTGAGGAAATCTAGACTTGCCACATTTTCTAGACTTGCGTGGGCTTTCTTGGATATATTTGCTTCAGGGTCTGTAGGACAGACTAACACATAATATAACTGTATTTCTGATTAGATCCACATAAAACCCAGCTCGCTCACTTGCATGGTTCATCACTGACATTAATCCCAAACATTTTCACAACACAAACGTTCTTTTGAACTATTTCTGTTTCTAGTTTCGATAGCAATACAATATGATGAATAGGAAGTAGGTTATGGGTACATATTGCCTCCCAAATATTGGCCTAGGATACCTGTGTGTGATATGGGTATGTGATGCTTGTATGATATATGGAATGTGATAACAAATATAAACAAGAGTAAAGTGGCAGGGAACATGTGGTATTGGCTATACAAAGAATTGGTAGGGTGTTTAAAGGTGAAGAGGTTGTCTTTAACCTTTTTAGTGTGCTTTGATCTGATCCGTGATGTTTGTTGACCTCTTCACATGACAGGAATGTGGGGTGGGTATAGGTACCTGCTCCAGTATGTCGTGTACATATGGACCAAACATGGAGGATAGACATCTTTGTTAATCTTGATAAAGCTGTGTCAGCGGTTTGGCTTGGTGGGTCATTGTTATTGAGCAGGGAAAGTATGTCGAGAGTCACTTGAGGAGTGTTAGCAATATTGATCTGATTGTTGTTGGCATGACTAGAATTGACAGTATCGATCCAACTATTGTATAGGGGAGTAGTATTGATATACTTGGTGTGTCTGCATGAGCATTATTGGCRGCATCGATCCACTTGGTGTGTCTGCATGAGCATTATTGGCAGTATCGATCCACTTAATGTGTCTGCATGAGCATTATTGGCGGTATCGATCCACTTGGTGTATCTGCATGAGTATTATTGACAATATTGATGCACTTAGTGTTACAATACACTATCTGGCTAGTGCGTCACACTATAGACTGTTTACATCACACTATCTGCGTGGTATTTGTAGTATTGACCGGGTTATATCTTAGCACTTGGGGTGTCATTGCAATACTACCCAGTTGGTAATGGCTATCCAGGCAGTATTGACAATATTGACCTAATTGTGTGTTATCTGTCAGGTATTAACATAGGCTGACCCAATTGTAGAGTAATGCCCAGGTAGTATGTTTTCTGTAATGACCCAGTTCTTTCAGGTCATACAGATAGTAATGGCGGTATGGATGAAAGACTTTGGCATTGACCCAGCTGTAGAGGTTGCCAATGTTTGACAACTATTATAGTTTTTACCCAATTATAACAGAAATCCTGACAAATATTTTTAATCAGCTCAGCGTTTTGTTTTTCAGGGCTTTATATCTAATAGCATACTATACTACGAATGCAATGCATTATTGAAATTGTATATGTTCAGTGCAGAAATGATAATAATCTTCTGTTTAAAGTACATCCTGAATATATGCATACACTATGTACCTATTGTACGATGTTTTGCAAATATATTGGTTGATCATGAAAGATATATTGTATACTATATTACCATGATAATACACTGTGCGAACATGTACACTCCAGATATGTGTGACCCATTTTTCAAACATATCTCAAATTTTAAAAACTTGATATCAATAAAAGTAGCTAGGACCTCCACCGAAAACTTTTGTCATTATCCGACTTACAGGCGTCTCACTGTTTGGAATATTGCCAGCCCAAATGTCATTGAAATCAGTGCATGTACACCTACAGAACCGTGATCAGCATGAAACATTAAGGAGAAAAAATTACAAAATAATTTTCTGTCCTTGAGTATATGATCACTTATGTCACTCTGAAAGACTATTCTAGTCATTGAATCAACTTATTTCTTGTTTATGCATACAAACTTCAGTATGACAGCCTTTGAAAAACATTTTCATATTGACATTGTGTGGTGCTCAGGTTTGAGTGAATTACTATATACAACAGTACAAAGGTAGGGAGATACGCCACAATGTTGAACAGCAGACGTGCACCTGAAGACGTCTGCCTCTTTATGAAGGTCACCAGGGTTGCTGCCAGTTTGTTTGCTTTAAGTGAGGCAGATGTGTGCAGTTTATCATGAGCCAGAGACTGACTGTGTTACTCGGGTATATCGACATCCTTGTTTACATCCTGTCTATACAGTAGCCACGGGGCCATTCTGCAACAATATGTGGCTGTTCTTTTCAAACTGATTTTCGTTTCAAAGTGTTTTCTATGAATAATTATTTTTATAATTTTTTAAGAATCTTAGATTTATGATGTAAGTGAAAAACGAGATAACTCAATTCTATGGCATTTATTGTGATGAAGGAATCTTAATGATATACACTTGTAAAGCATTCGACTCACACCATAAAGGAATATGCTAAACCCAGAGGATATTGCGAGCCCATTGTACAAAGTGATTGTAGCTCTACGACTACTGTATGTCTGTGCTAAAGTACTAGAGCTAGGATTGTCAGAGCCTTGCAATTGCTTTGTGAAATGGGCTGAGGCTTATTATTTCGCCTGTACACTTCACTCTAGTGGGTCTTCAGTGTTCTGAAAACCAACTGCATGTTGGGACAGAAATCATGATGATCTACTGCACCACATGGGGCAAGCAACATGGTTGTAGAATATTTTGGCTGGACCAGACAATCCAGTGATGAACAGCATGAGCATCTATGTACACAACTGGGACATATGACATGTGTCAACCATGTCAGCAAGCCTGACTACCTTGTTCCGCTAGTCGCCTCTAATGACAAGCAACTGGGTTGCTGAAGACAAATTGTAACCCGTATCTTCATGGGTGCTGTTGTGTACTAAGGCTGGTTTGGTCCTCACATTGCTATGTGTGAGTGTAGAAGTAGCAGATACTCACCATATGTTGCCTTATATTTTAAGTATATATTGCTTAAAACATCATGGAAAGGCTAAATATGCAGAGAGACCGAGAATGTCAATAAGAACAACCACATTTTGATGTAAAACCAGTTTTATTTCTGAGTAACAAATTCAGCTCAAATTATGCATAAACCTATTTAATGTATTGCAAAATGTACAAACCAGCTTGCATCGCCAAATATTGCAGCTATGAAATAACCTGTTTGTAAAATGGGAGATGGATCCACTACATCTTCCAGTATTATCTTCATGAATCATGATAGTCGCCGTGATCACATGCTCCATTCTCCACCAGTGTACTGAATGATCTCACATCAGTTTCTGTGCAATGTTCTTGCAAAAAAAAATCAAATAATTTTTTCAACAGCTGAGCTCTGATTTTGACTAGTGGGTTACCTCTTGCCATGATTTGTATGCTGTAAGCTTGAGTACATCTTGGTGCACTCACTCGGCTGAACAAGGTAGCATGCACATGGTGTTTGTTCAGCTCAGCATAATCCCACTTCCGACACCCTAGTGTAGCAATGTCACTCTTGCCGATTAGTTATAATAACAAACCATCTAACGATGCGCCACTGACTTCTATATTTGTCATATTTTGTTTTCTTTGGGTCAAAATTAGCAATAATTCTTACAGGTAAAGGGAGGTGTTTGTTATGAAAGTAGTTTCTTTTGGTTCGGAAGGGTCTGTATCTCTTGTAAGATGACCTGAAGATAGGGGTTATTAGAAATAACACATAAATTAGATGCCCTAAATTCAGAACCTTTGAAAGAGTACATTTGGTTAACTGACAGATTCATTTAAGAAATAAATTAGAATTTTTCTTTTTTTCCATCAACAAATGTCTTCAAAAACATTTGTCAGGTAAATCCAATTTTGTTTTCTGTTTTGTTTAAACTTGATATACTGAAGTGGAATCCTTGTCTTCTAAATTTAGCATCAAGGTTAACTTAAGTCGTGAAATTGCCATCATAAGGGTGATTCTCATCTCTGTGGGAAGATGGTATTTGTTCAGACTATTACTGCTGCCATGGTCTTCATCGCTCACGTGGAACTCTCCTTCAATGAGGTAAAAAACAAGGAAGCAGTCGAAATGTCAAAACCATCTGAGGTAGCGTGTGCACCAGCAGTACCTGCAGTTTCTTGTAGTGGAAAACCTGACGTCTGCCATCAGGACTCCCCTTGTCTGCTGTACACATAACTCACAGGCACAAATTTTCTGGCATTTGTAAACTACCAGAATGTGTTTTGTGAAAGACTTGTATGAGAATTATGAGCACCTGGAAAACATGCACGGAACCATGCATATAGGCTTTTCACACATTCAGGAAGCCCATTTCTGGTGTCTGTCCTTCCCCCCCACCCCAACCCCGATGTTGCTGGAATATTGTTAAGTGCAGTGTAAAACCTCAGTCACTCACTCACTCACTGTAGAATATGATCAATTTCTTTTGCATTTTGGTGGAGTTTGTATATTGTCCAATGTTGTGACAAGATAAAGTAAATGATACTCCAGAGATTTAGTTTAAGTCAGTCTGTCAGTTGCCAGTGATAGGTTATTGTGACTTTCCTGTAAACTGAATTAAAGTCACAGGGTTCTAAGTTCAAGATCAAGGTCCACTTCTAATCTGAAGCATCTTTAGGATTACACACCGAGTATTCTCTTGCCATGTTGAGTCTCACTGGCCGCGTCATACCAAAAGTCCGGAGAGCGGAAGGTCGGGGGTTCGATCCCCACCCACGTCATACTAAAAGACGTTAAAATATGGTACTTGTTGGTCCCTGCCTGGCGCTCGGCAGTAATAGGTAAATCAAGGACAGGTCAGCTCGGTGAGCTAGCACTATAAAACCAGCTTCAGTTTAGGCTTGTACAAGCAGCCACACATACACACACATGCATGTCATCATATGAACGAAATGTTATGAAGTATGACGTTAACCCCCATTTCACCTCACCTCACCTCAACCATTTTGTGTCAGTATAAGTGAGTTGATATCTTATGCTGAGGTCAGCAACATACCAGCAGCATCACAGTAGGTAAACAGGCAAACCAGTGACTGATAGCAAGAGCAACAGTTCAACACATGGGGTCATGATGACACACACATCCCAGTGCCTCATTAGTGTGCACCAAACGTATGATACAAGAACTTATCCATCTTGAAATGCCTGCAAGGCATGCATCTTCCCAAATATCAGTTAAGAGATCATATTTACAAGACACAAATAGCAGTATCAGTGTTAAGAGCTCAAATATTTGTTGAAAGAAATGGATTTTTCAGATTCTGTGTTTACAAACATTTCGTTAAGTTGACGATGCAGTGATGAGTGATAAGAAAGATGTAAAGCAGTGTTAAAAGATCTGCTCTATGGCTGTTGGTATGGCTGCTCTGTGGCTGTTGGTATGCGACTGTAACAGTGGAGATACTGATGACAGTTTCAGTGCAGACCTACCTGCTGGCTAATTACTTACTTGAATAATTAACATCCCAGACTGCAGTTAGCCACTTAATTACTATGTGGCATGTGTTGGTAAAGGGGCTGTCACGATATTGTAGCCACACAGTGGGCTGCAGTAAAGTGTGTGTTAGACTAACACTAATAGTCTCTGTATATATATATAAGTTTGATTGAAACAAATTAACCCTTTTAAATTGAAAACGATCCCCAGTGAGATGGGAGATTCAGAACCTGAGGAAATCTCGACTTGCTTCATTTAGGGCTTTAGCATTGGGCTAGGCAGCAGGGAAAATAATGTGGTTCAGGGACTGTAAGACAGACTAGGTGTGTGTTAAAGGAATATTCTATCAGGATTTACCTATCTGTATATTTTGCAAGTCTCCATTAGCCTGTAGCATAAAGATGATGTGATATTGCAGATATTATGTTCAACTCACCCACTCTCTCACGGCATATTAATTTTTTGGAGCATGACCTTGTAGCACAAGTTCACCTCTGTACAAAGCGATCTCAACTCGAGGACAATCGTAAGCCTATGTTATAGAATGAACATTACGAGCACGTTAGCACAAGGATTGCAATATGCAACAGAGCTCTTGTTATTAATTCTGGAATTGACCCGTGAAGATCTGGGTTAGAATTGATCTTCAGTAA
>VKKT01000087.1:407013-418411 GCA_008038995.1 Haliotis laevigata
TAATTTTACTATCAAGACTTTGACGGAGATGGATATAGCATAAAAATTTGAATTGATAAAGTTTTAAAATAGGAATCGATGCACGCAAGCATGTATCGCGTATCGTATCGTCAGTAAAAATGTATCGATGCATCGATACATTCGTATCGCGACACCCCTAACAGAGATCCACTGATTCTTTAGAGCAAGGCACCAGTTCTGGTTCCAGAATAAGCACTGAAGTCAAGGTATTGTCATAAGACCTGACGTAAACTGATGAACAGTTAGGAGGCCCAAGATTCAAACACTGCAGCAGCACGTCTCCGCCTCTCAAACACCCCCACCCATCGCCAACCACCCCGAAACCCAGCACCCCCCCTCCTGAATTGTTAACAATGCAGTGTAAGAGTATTATGGGATACATGCATGCATACCCATCCAGTTACTTAGCAACATCCTACAGAGATACCACACTGTCACAAACTCACCCATGTGACCGGACAATTCATGCAGTAAATTTTCAATGAGGACATTATTACATGGTCGTGTTGCTGACAATAGGATTGGCATTTCTGTCGGGAGTGGATCGGTTTCATCTGTTTGTGCCAGGCAAACATTTATCTAATGTAAAGTCAACATTAGCCAGCGTTTACATCGTGATATCCCATCCATATTTCTGCCTAACGTATTGAGAAATGTTTGTTCGATGTTGTTACATCAGGTCTGCCTCGAGAATGTGTTTGCGATATTGATGTTGTAACAATCTGGCACCACAGTAAATACTTCGACAACTGTTACATGTATATTCAGATGAATTCAATAAATGGGGAATTAAATTTCTTTAACTTAGATGTATGCATTGTGTGGTTTGAAACGTTCAGCAAAAAGTCCATCACAAAGCCAACACTCAGGTCACTGAACAGTTCAAAATTTCTACAAAATGATCAAAGAGATTTTGATATGCTTATTTTGTTGTTGTTGAAGAACAACATGTTCATGTGTTGACAGTCAATAGAATATTGAAGTTTTGTTGTTGTCGCTTCACAAATGAAAGGAGTTGTGGCTGTTGACAATCAGTTTTTGAGATATCTCAA
The DNA here is from genome assembly GCA_008038995.1 of Haliotis laevigata. Classification (NCBI taxonomy): domain Eukaryota; kingdom Metazoa; phylum Mollusca; class Gastropoda; order Lepetellida; family Haliotidae; genus Haliotis; species Haliotis laevigata. The sequence continues at coordinate 408,087 of VKKT01000087.1, forward strand.
GGTCCTGAAATAGTGAAGTTGACAGCAGACTTTATATTTTCAGTACCTACTCACTGATGAGTGTCAATTTGTGCTTCGTTTATTTCTCAGAAGTGTGATCAATTTATTGTCGTCTGCATATACGTGAACATGGAATGGCCTTGTGTTAAAGCATTCACTTATCACACAGATGGCCAAGGGGCGGTGGGGTAGCCTAGTGGTTAAAGCTTTAGTTCATCACGCAGAAGACCAAGGTTCGATTCCCCACATGGGTACAATGTGTGAAGCCCATTTGTAGTGTCCCCCGCCATTGCTGGAATATTGCTAAAAGCGGCGTAAAACCATTCTCGCTCACTGACGGCCCAAGTTTGATTCCCTACATGGGTGAATGAGTGAATTCCATTTCTGGGGTCATCTGCTGTGAAAATGGCTTATTAGAACCATGCTCACTCCCTCTGAAGGTGGTTATTAATTATGAAACCTAATCTGTGAATGTTGTGTCGCATGTATAATTTGAACTTTCCTTGATTTAATCATGAAGATCTGTCATGCATTCTTCATTAAGAGTAATCACAATTGAAAATTATGGAGATGACTTTTAATCATACGTCTCTGTTAATGATCCCATATTTATCACGATGAAGTAGTCCATGGTAATTGTAGGATCTAATGATTCATCTAGTCTTTGGAGCTGGTTTCCTTGCAACAACTATCACCTTTCATGTCAGCATACTGGCTGCCACCATCTCTGTTAATGGAGACTAATAATTTGTCAGCACCATACCCATGCAGCAGCAGACGCCATCTACAAGTTCATCCACTGCATCAGGGTCGGATATTCCCCTGAAAGTTAGGTCTGTACAACCAGATGGCCACTGCCCAATGGGATCTATGGTCTTCCAAGGTCGATGGATCCCTACTATGCTCTTTTACTTCCTGGTTATACTCAGTACCCTTTGTCATTATAAATGATGGCTCATGTATATCCTAGAGAAAAGATCCATGCTCAGTAAAAATGCATGTTTCTTCTCAGCCGTCTAAAGAAGGTTGTGGGGTAGCTTAGTGGTTAAAGTGTTTGCTTGTCATGCAAAAGACCTACTGGTATGTTCGATTCCCCATATAGGTACAATGTGTGAAGCCCATTTCTGCTGTTCCCTGACAGTATATTGCTGGAATATTGCTAAAAGAGACGTAAAACTTTACTCACTCTCTCAGCTCTTATTTAAAAAGTAACAATGATTATGGAAACATGAACAAGTTAAAAAATTCAATTTGTCTGAAAGTTCTTTTTCCATGATGCAGATTGCTTCAGGCTACTAGTACGTGCCAAAATGTTTTGCTGAAACATGGTTGATACCAGGAAATCTTCAAACATCAGTGTGGCCTTGGGGGTCTCTGGTATTCTGAACCACCTTAGATGTAAATGTTCTAGTCAACCCCAAACAGTCTGAAGCATCAGTTTGCCAATTAGGATTTATCACCAGAGTGGTAAATATCTGCAGCCTGAAGTCTGTACCAAACTCTTTGGAGTACCTTGGCATTATAATTTGTCATTCAGTAGACTTAGGTCGTCACATATATGGAATAGTGTATTCAAACTGATCACTTGATTGACATTGAGTTTACTAGAAGTCACAGACAGCGATGACTTTTGATGACAATCCTGATAAAGTTATTCAATGAAACTCCCTAGAAGTAACCTCCAGTGAGATTTTTGAAAGCTGTTTTAAGTAAGCAACTCAGACATTGTGTAAACACAATCTTATGATGTCCCCAAACCAGAGGTGTAGTCTGTGCACAGTTCCTCAACCATGTTATTATCCCATCACGAAAATGCCCTAGCTCTGATTGAAGCAAGTCTAGATTTTCTACAGCGTCAAAAGTCCCTTCTTAATCTGGCTTCTTTCCAGTTAAATGTACTTGCTTGCTTCTTTGAAAATTATATATTTTCTCAGACTGAGCATCAGTTGCCCCTATGGTGTTGCAGGTAACTTTCCTATCAAGTTCCCCGAAACACCTCAATGTACTCTCGACGTTGTTGTGGCAGTTGGAGGTGTAGTAGATCTCAGCATCTTCGCTCTAACCTCTTCAAGTATCTTGGCAAACATCACCCTCCATCTGCGTGTTGCTGAACAAAACAGGCCTGTTGCATACCTTGAAATAGAAGGTGTTTGAACAGAAAATAAAGCATTTGAATTCTGGGATGGTTTCAAAGTCTTTCACATAATGGAAGTAAATAGCTCAGATAACCTCCGAGCCCTGACACACTTAGTCCATGTGCGTAATGTTTATGAGTGGAAAATCGTTTTAGAGTCCTTTGATCGCTCACCTGGCTTAGAGCTATCCGAAATAGTTGCCCATGCATGTAACGACTCTGTGTGTATTGAACAAGGTAGAACACCTACCATGTATAATACATTTCCATGATGAATAACAATTAACAAGTGGAATATTGTATGATTTCTGTATAACAGATTTTGTTATGTGTTAGCAAAAATACATAGAAGTTCGGTAGAGCTGATACGAGTGGCTTATATTTTCCTTAATCGCGTCAGTTCGATATGAACTACATTTGGAATCATTTCTTTTTTTCTGAGACTGTCCTTAATGTTTCTTTGAGGTTTATTTTGAGCAATAGTTATTTAAAGACAGTACACTAGATGAGTATCAAAGTCACAATGATTCAAACACAATTATATTTATTGTATTATCATATTTTCCAACCAAAAAAGTATAAGCAAGAAAACCCCACAACATGTGCTTGTTATAAAAGGATACTGAATGAAGCTAGTGGTCAGATCCAGTGAGTTGGTCTAATGCATATCATCAAATTCCAATGGGTGGATTGATGCTTATGATGTCAATCACTGGATTGTATTGCCCAGATTTCATACAGCTGGTATATTACTGGGTATCACAACCCGCACAGACAAAAAGGCAATTGTGAATGGGATATAGTTCGCTTAGAATGCAATTTTCTGGGAAAATAATAACCTGAAATAGCGTGAGGTGTCAACAAACATGTTTAGTTGGGAGGCTTGAAAGAACTTTTCAAGCAACAGAGATGAGATACACAAACTGCTGACTCGACAACATTGTTTTGACCACCTTAGTACACTGTAACAATGAATGAAGCATGAAACAATGACAGCTGGTGGCCATCTCTCCAAGGAAGTCATGACTCGGTAGGACTTTGTGAGCTTAGTGCTCTGTTACCTCGGTTCCTCATTGTAGAGGTCAATAGTACGCTGTACTGGGATGAAATTTCAGGTAGCTTGTCTGAAGTGATACAATTTCGTTTTGCAGAGTTTAATCCCCTGGAGAGCCAGAAACTGGTTAATCCTTGATTTGCCTTAAACGTTTTCTGGGTTTGTCAACACAGTACTCATGCTTGTGGGTTTCAGTAAAGTGAGAAATCAATAACACAAGTTACTGATGTACTACTATTAGATGAGCCACGACCTGACAAATGACTTCAATTTGCAGATATGGGAACGCCCTCCAGAACATTCCATTTGAAAAATGAGGGAAACAGGTTGCCATCTTAAACTTGAAAAGTTCAATTTCTTCAAAAAAATTGTGTTTTGATTGTTATATCATACTAAGTAATTGTACAACTTGCCCATGCTTCCCTAACTTGGATATGTTAAATTAATTATAATCTGCAAACATTCAAAAATTGACTTTTGGTCGAGATTGTGTCTTGCTGAACTAAATCACTCTACAAGACACGTGTTAAACAGAAGTGGTATTGAGTTCACGCCACGGTCAGCATGTATTGCACTTGCTTAATCGACAATCTACCTGTAGCAGCCAAGTGTATTCGTCTAGATTCCCTGCCCCGCCTACTTGTCTCAAACGCGTGTACTGCGCAGGCTCATCTAATACAAGTCAAGCAGTAATGATTTGAATTGTGCAAAATAGACAGACTTTATGGTCAACAACTTCTATTATTTTGTGAGTATGACGTTTCGATACAGATTCTTGTACCGTTGTCCTACTTGACAGTGGTACAAGAGTCTGTATCGAAACATTGCACTCACGAAAAAACAGAAGTTATTACCCATTAAGTGTGTGTACATTGTACTTCCCAACTTCTAATTTGCCACTCAAAGAAATAATTTGAAATGTAGCCAACTGGTATTTAGAAAGTGGTAGTTTTGATGACTGTATATCCGAGATTTGGTATTAACTGTCAGCTTGTGTTTCAGGTGAGCCTCGAGCGTGTGCTTGGTCTGACAGTCTCCAGCAATGCCAACTTCACTTGTGACCCAAACACTGGCACCATCGCATACCCAGCAGGGTGAGTAGACAGATGCTAGGACAAGGAGGATGTTACATTCCCATTTATCATTGGGAATGAAACAGGATGAAGTCTCAAGAACAACAATGAAGGCTCAGTTTGTTGTAAATGGACAGTATGCAAGGGTTTTCATATTTAGGCAGTTATTGTATATATGTACAGTTAGGAGACTTCAAAGATTGAGCAGCTGATTTCTCAAGCTTGATCTTTTGACTAGACATTTATCTACGTAAAACGTACTGCCATTTTGTTTTTCACACTTTCCTATCCCTGCTGCTGATAAAGTTGCAAAAAGACTTCAAACTATGATCAATCATGAAACATGGCCTCGCAGGGGTGATATAGCATGATAGTTCCCCGCGCTAACCCTCAGGCTACATTTACGTCCTGCATACACATATACTCTGGTTAGTGTCAAGTATAAATCACCATAAAGCCCTGCACGGAGATGATTGCGATGGAACGCCACAGACAATCAGGATGTGAGCCGAGCATATTATGTTGTACAGCTCACTTAACACATGCAGTAACAAATATCATATTGTAGGAAGGAAACTGTCATGCAATACAGCTCCAGGTTTGTTGAAGCATGGTACAAAAACACCCAGGATATTAATACTATCACACTAGTCAAGATTTCAAAGGTTTGTAACCCTCATAAATGTTCAACAGATAGCTGAAATTTATATCTTGTCTGACTGTCTTTGTTTGACCGGTAGTGGTAAATAGTAAAGCATATCCTGTTTTCCAATCTTTAAGGCAACTTAAGGGATGAAAATATAATGTACCCTGCATGAGTGGGGATGATACAACTGCTGATACTGATCTGAATATGAGGGGTACAATTTGAGGTTCAGGTTGAACCCTTCATAGGATAAACTCTGTGACCCTCACACATTGTTGTCCTCCCGTCGATTTTTTTTCTTTTTTTTCTTTCTTTTGGAAATTTATTAAAATGTCATTGTCATTGGGTTTCAGCAGATATGTATTTCAATATTGGAGATGTTGGCTTGTCACATTATAACCACAGGTTCAATTCACAAAAGGCATTGTGTGAAACCCAAATCTGGTGTCCCATATGATATGGCTAATTTGCTAAACGCAGCATAAAACCTCGCTCACTCACTCACACTACTCATTTCTTGTATGTATGACCATGTGTCTGTGAACCAGTGTTCAAGTATTTCTGACACAATTAAGACCCCCATTAAGTTGTGTCAGGTGGACATTTATGACTTGATATTCCCAGCTCACAAAGTAATAATTTCTACATGATAAAAGAGCAGTACATTTTCAAATCCTAAAAAATCCTGGAAAAGAATTGAGTGCACTCCTTGCTCTGGGACCATAACTCCATGGAGACAGGTTGTCATGTAGATTGGTTTTCTCATGTTCCAGGTTCATGACAATATCTCACCAGGAAGCCTGAGATTTAACAATTCTATTGTGAGGTAAGCCACTGTGATCCGCCTCAATCGTTAACCTGTCTCAGGTATGACTATCTGGTCACACTACCCAGGTTGATGGGTCCACATGTAGACCTCTCACACAGTGCACACGGAAACAAGAGGACAGTGTGGTGGAAATATATTTACATAGAGTGATTTATTGTTGTCTCTGAATAAAATGTGAAAACTACGACTTAATGCAAATAAATTTGAAACACCTTGACAGAGAAGGAGGATGGTGAAGGAGATGTTGTATTTATGAAAGAAATGGACAGGTAGAATGAGTGGTTGAGCTTTTATGGTTTCATTTTGACATTTAGCGCATATTTTCAGCCTTTTATTAATTTATTAATTAGGAGTGTCCTTTGTCACGGTATCAGTAGCTTCATTCTAAAAACAATCAAATATTTTGCATTAAACATCTACATAATATTTTAATTAACTATTATGAATGTATGATTTAATGTCAGTATCAAGGTAGACTATCATACACTACTGCAGATGACGAGATATTGTTAAGTGTTAAGAGAAAGGTAGATACACAAATTGTTAGATGTTTGTTGAATTCAGAAGTAAATTATTGTATGGGACTATATACTGAACAAAACATGTTTTTGTTTCATTGAAACTGTGTTCTATGTCTTCTCTACTAAAAGATAGTCATGATCCCTTACCTCTTTTAGTTTGGCTCACTTCAGATTTTGGTCAAGAATTGAAACACTGTTGAATTTTGATTGAACAAATTCCCTCCTGTAAATCAAGTAGAGTAGGGTGTTATGTGTTTGGAGTGTTTGGACCCAGTGTTGTTTTGTGTGAGGTACATTAACATTATGGGTGAGTGAGTGAATGTAGTTTTACGCCGCTTTTAGCAATATTCCAGCAATATCACAGTGGGGACACCAGAAATGAGCTTCACACATTGTACCCCAGGGGTGGAAATAACCCATTGCCCGAAGTCTACGTCCAATGGGTTTTTTTCTGTTGGGCAAGCAAATTTGTATATCAAACTGTACCGGTGTCCAGTTGACTTTCCAACGTTAATTATGTTGTTTATTGTAAAAAATCAATAAAAAAAACAGCCGGTATAGTGGGAAAAATGATCAGGGCAAGTGATTTTATATCTGCCACTGTACCGGAGTACACTAGCAAGTCTAAAGTTATTTCCACCCTTTTACCCATATGGAGAATCGAACCTGGGTCTTTGGCATGACAAGCGAACTCTTTACCCACTGGACTACCCCACCGCCCCATTTAACAGTATGAGGGGACACAGTGTATCAAATCTGATTGGGGTTATGAGCTACCAGTCTCCTTTCTTGTCACACATCTTATCATTTGGGATCCAATTTCAGATCCAACATGAATATCACTTACAAAGACCTGATAGCTTTGACCAACTGAATGCCTGTCTTTCTACTTGACAGTGGTTACATTTTGACATCCAGGGCACTGACAGTATCCTGTTACCAATATTTCGAAATTTGTTACTTATCCGACAGTACAGAAGCAGTGTGGCATGTTAATTCAAGAGATGGTAGATTTTCTAGAGTGAGTGAGGGAATTTGGTTTTATGCTGCTTTTAGCAATCTTCCAGAAATATCACTTTGAGGGTGACCAGAATTGTCTCCACACATTGTGGGACATAAACCTTGACCTTATGTGTAACGCTTCAACACCTCTACCCCAGTGACCTAGGGTGTAGTAGATGAATGTGATATAGACATGTTAGTAATTCACAGAAATCATGATCTGAAAAGGCTGCTTCTTTAATTTATGATTGAATTTAAATACAAGTTTAACAGGTGCAATAAATACTGTACATCAGATATTTCTGACACGGTTTCTGTCCCATTAATAAGATTTCCAAGGACTTTGACATATCATTCATGCATTGTCAATAGTTGCGGAGGAGGACGCGCCCAACAGGTGTGACTGGATTGATCCGTAACCCAACCCACTGGACCATATGTTTCTCTCGCGGAGTCTCGGTGGCCTCATTGTATGGGAAGATCATGTTATTCCCACCTCCACTAATAGCACCAAGTTCTGATAAATAAGCTACCTTCACCAGTATGATTATGGGTTGCGGCCTCAGTGTTTCAATATTGTACGGCACTGTATTTATCTGTTTGAGTGGCATGTGTGACGATGATTGTGATTACAACACACTCTCTGCCTTTGATAAGCCTGTTTTGTCAACACTAAACAGATGTCCTCACTCAGTTTAGGTAATCAACCAGTATCCCTGCACTCCATGGAACCCTCTGTGGTCGGTGGTGGAGCAAAGTTTACCTGTCTAAGTTGGTTATCTGGAGTAGACACAATTGTAGACAAAGCAAGTGGTGTTGATGAACTTCAAATACCTTCAGCTTCGCCAATTATAACTCACACAGTCTGCTTTTGTAGATGTTAGAAGACTTGCGTCTAGAAATATTTGGGTGCATTGTAAGCTGTCGTAAATAAAAAGATAGGTTATAGGTTTCATTCTATCTACGTCTTTACAGGTTCATTGTTGCATCTCTGTGATAAGCCAAAAATCTGAGTACCTGTCCTTGAACTAGTCAGTTCAGGTTTTCCATTTGTACTTAGGTTTATCATTTTACTTGTAATCAAAGTTATTTAGCAAATACATTTTGGACACTAGATATACCATTGTCAGCACAATAACAATTTCTACGGGTTTCAACAAAGTGATACACGTTTGACACCTGCATTTTAGTTTGCCTTCCACATTAAAAGGACCATTTGATATAATTAGTCTATAAATAGAATACTGCGAGAAGTGCTATCACACTCCCTCACTCATTCACTCTGTACAATCATGGGCTTGTTTAATCATCAGACATGTACTTTGACTAAATGTATTTATAATGTTAATAGTACTCTAGTGGTTTCATCTTATCCTTCATTAACTGTATACCCCTGCTCATGAGGTTTAGGACAGTATCTAGCATAATTCATCAGTAAACCTCTTACAGTAAGATATCACTGATATCAAGAATTCTCCAGGGAAGGTAGTGTTTTCATTTGGCCTAATTAGCTCTAAACCTACCTGTGGTCATTGTATGGACGAGATGACCTTGAAGATAGCCTTCACATTACCTGGAGCTTTCTGTCAGGAGGCAGTGACCACTCACTCTCAGCCCTTGTTAGCTCCTCAGGAGTGACATTTATGACCATTATCAACAGTTCTTGAGGGAGAAAATTTACATGAACTTGTAGTATTATCACAGTAATGACTTCCGTGGTGTATGATTTAGTTTGCTTGTGTGCATCTTGTTATTCACACCCAGGCCAATTAGAAGAAGACAGATGGGTGGTTACAAACATTACTCAACACTAGACCTCAAGCTTTAAATAAGACTTACTCAACTTATTACATGACATCTTATATCGAAAACTAGGTCATTCAGAAAGTATGGAGCACCTTTTGAAAGGGATGTACCGTATTTCTTCTAATAAGCGCTGGATTTCCAATGAGTATTGGGCCTCTAATAAGTGCCAGGTATGTGTTGTTTTTTAATAAATGTGTTCTCCCTTGATTTAAAAATAGTTTTATTAAGGAAAGGTCCCTAACATTGACCTATCACTCACTAACAGTTATTTACGGTACATCCAGTAAGCGCAATAAGCGCCGGGCCTCTCATAATCACCAGGTCGGGAAGTCTGTTGAAAATATAAGCACCCAGGAGGAATTATTAGAGGAAATTCAGTAACTCCTGGGTCTTCTGGCACAGGTCTACATTTTCAGAAGTTTCAATTCTGCAATCTTACTAAGGACTCCTTCTCAGTTTAGTTATATTTGTTTGTTTCCATCAAAATGATATATTTGCAGCAACTAAGCATTAGGCAATGATGGAAAACAACCAAATAAGACAGGAGGTAGGACTGACAACAGTCTTTACCTAAGTGTTTCTGTGTGATGTGGATTGTCACTCTGAGGGAAGACAGAGTTCTCTGTGACTGGCCTGGGATCTCGGATGATTGATTTACCTGTGACCTGTTGATTGTGTATATCTGACAACATTAATGGCCATCCTCGATGTCACACTGAAGTCATTTACGACTGTTTTATTACACCTAAACAGCCAAGCAGCCAGGTAGCAATATGGTGGCCATTGGTTATAATTGAAATTTTATTTAATCAATTTCCTGGTGTAGTAGTCTGATATTATAACCTGAAGACACTGAATATTTTGATTGCTTTATATGATCGAGTTTTGGGTTCATTTAAGTGGTACGATTACATGTAGTAAGAGAATCAGATTACAAAAGGGGCAGATGCCTTGTACTAGAAATTCAATTTAGAATTTTTCTCATAACATTAATAGAGGTCATGTTAAACTCTGGGGAAAACTAGACTTGCTCCAGTCAGAACTGTAGCATAATTGGAAGGGCTGGGCAGATGTTAGATTAACGCTTAGTCCTGAATATATATGGTTTTGATAGTACCAAATAAACACATTTAAAAAAGGAATCCAAGTGAGTTGGGAGATTCATTGAACCTGGGGAAATCCAGACTTGCTTCACTCGTGAAGGGGGCGGTGGGGTAGCCTAATGGTTAAAGCGTTGGCTCGTCACGCCGAAGACCCGGG
>VKKT01000087.1:418461-430509 GCA_008038995.1 Haliotis laevigata
CCAGACTCGATTATTTACAGACCGCCGCCATATAGCTGGAATATTGCGGAGTGTGGCGTAAAACTTAACTCACTCACTCATGTGCATTGATCTACACAACTAAGAAACAATGCACCAACAAAGTGAAACCACCTTGTAGAACTCCATATGTCATGTTTGTCAGATCAAAGAAGTTTAATTTGATTGTCTTGTTATTTACTGCCCTCTCACAAACCAAGACTGTTTGACTGGCTGGTTACCTGAACAAATGAATTGGTATTGACACCAAATGTCTATGAAACAGTACAGAGGAAGCTAGTGCATATAACTGCACTTGAATAAGGAATATGAGTGAGTGAGTGAGCTTAGTGAGCTGCTTTTAGCAATATTTCAGCAATGTCACAGTGGTGGACATTTTCCCCATATGGGTAATCAAAATCCAGGTCTTCAGCGTGACGAGCAAATGCTTTGACCTCTAGGCAACCCTGCCCCTGAGGAATGAGCATGAAGTGATATATTCATTACTGTTTATTACTTTCCAGACATGACATTTACGAAAACCAGTTCCGTGCCATGTTTGTGACCAGCTAAAATCACTCACTCACTCACCAGACTTGCTTCAGTGAGGGCTTTAGCATTGTAGGGAAGGCTAGACAGTAGGGAAAATAATGTGGTTCAGGAACTGTGAAGCAGACACACTATGTGTTTTTTGCAAAAATAATGTATATCCAGGAGCATTTCAATTGAGCAGAGACTTTTTGAATATTGGTTAAACATGCTCCTCTGTAGTAAGCCACCACCTCTGGTTAGTGGATAGACCATCTACCTGGAGAATGGAAGGTGGATGGCTAGATCCCACCATGTCATACCAACAGAGGTCAAAAGATGGAACTTGTTGCTACACTGCAGGCACTTGGCATTAACGGGCATTAACCTCACCTTACCTCACCTGTCAACTGGAGGAGTAGATATTGGTGAGCTTGTTAAGGTGGTACCCTTTAGTACTTATTTGTTGTGTTCAGTTCCCGTCAGTATGTCCTGGTCGTAAAGTATCAGTTTTGATTTGACAACCTGTTTCATTGTAGAGAGAGCGATAATTATTATTAAAAAGAATGAAAATCACATTCACTGTATGAACATCTCACAATATTGTTAAAATCCTCCATACAAAGGTTTCACAGAAATGCTTTGGACAGGATGTAGTCTGGGCCATCAATAATTTTGACATTGACTGACCGAGATGATGTACACATGCACCACCAGGTGGTGCTGACAGGTACTGTGAGTGAAAACCGATCGAGAACAGCAATATAACAGTACTGAAGGTAGCTTGTTTGAAGTTGCAACCCTATGCATCTCTATATGTGTGAAATATTATCAATTTTGTACCAGTGGGCGATTCACAAATGTGTGCGATATTTTATAAAGGAGGTTCGTATTACTTGTCAAGGTTAACTTGTTAAAACTGTTTTGTTGAAGTTAAAAAATATTTGATTTGGCTTCTTCTAAAATATATTTAAAAATGTCCAGATGTGTGCTGCCTGAGTGAAAAATATCAAGAATAAACATATCTGTGTTGGATCAAAAATACAAAAAAATACAAAAAAACTATGTGAAGTCACTTTTTAAGTTTTATCAGCTCAAAATATCTGCAAATCCCTTATACAAGCAGGAATCCCAAAGTCTTTCTGAGGCACATAATTACAAATACATTGTCTTAAAGTGAAAATATTAAATATCCAACATTTAACAATATCACTAAACCGATGCCTAAATAACTATATTCTAAAGAAAAAAGAAAATACTGAGTCACTCAGGCTATGTGGTTTGTAAGCTAATCTTTAAAAAAATATGTGGCATTACTATCATCATGATCATAATTTAGCATAACTAAATCATTATCAGTTGTTACGAAGACGGCCTGGTTATGAAATGGAGGCCATATTTCAAATGAACCGATAACTCATATGGCTATCATGTGATATTTGTAGGGCTGGAGCTGCAGTGATAGTAGGATATAGATTCTCCAGTTGTGATCTATCTGTCTAGGACCTGGGGCACAAAACTCTAACCTCACCACATGTGAAATATTATATGGGGCAATCATCTCCAGCTGACCCGGTGGCCAGTGAAGCATGAAACATATGTTGTCCACCAAAGCTCAACTAAGCTCTCTGTCTACAGCAGACACACTGTTCTTGTCAAACCTAGAGCTTACTGTAGAAAAAAGGCCATGGTGATTTTTTTATCTTTGTTTGAGGATATTTTATAATGAAAATATTTATATTGGAATGTCGTCTTAAATCAATTTTAATCAGAGTTCAAAGGGTGCTTCAGGATTTATAGGGCGGTGGGGTAGTCTGGTGGGTAAAGCGTTCGCTCTTCACACTGAAGGCCAATGTTCTATTCCCCACATGGGTACAATGTGTGAAGCCCATTTCTGGTGTCCCACCATGATATTGCTGGAATATTGCTCAAAGCAGCGTAAACCACAACTCACTGTCTCACTCGGGTTTATATTGAATTTTCATTCAGGTCCCTGTGTTACGTTTTTCGCAATATTATCATCGAGAGAATAACTTTTACTGTCATTGTTAAATATGAACTCACTCTGGGCTTTGCTGATGACATGATGTGATATAATTGAAATACTGTTTTAAGTTTCTAAACCGAACTCACTTGAACACAGCGAAGAATTGTCTTATTCTGCGTAAGCGATATGTTCTCATCCTTATGTGAGCAAAGATGTAAATTTGAAATTATATAGTTGGAAAAAAATATCATAAAGAGATGAAGTGGCTCATTGTAATTCAAATTATGAAGCCACAAATAAATGTCAATAAACAAGATCGTTAAATAGTCTGGCCTTGTATTTACCTTGTGTGTGCAGCCTCTGTTATCCGGATCATTGGACTGGATAATCACAAATACTTGAAAGGACTTGAATGGTTGACATGCTATATACTGCACAGATGACAGGAGAATATTTCCCCCATAATCATTGTAGGACTTGTAATCAACTGTAGTTAATTCACAGATCTGGCAATCTTCCCTTTGGTTTCTGGATCAGATTTCCTTTGACTTGCTGACTAAGGCTTTTTGATCGACAAAACATCAATGGGTGGCCTCTAAAGCTGTACTTACAAAGTTTCAGTTTATGAAGAGCTGTTATTTTAGTTCTGTAAGCAATAAATTGTTTAAGAACAAATGTGTTTGTCACAGCAAATTTTTAGTTATGATGAACTAAAACTGATCTGTGATAAGGGAAGTAACTCTTTTGCTTATTTTAAAAACAGATCCCTAAGATTACTGTACTGACAAATTTATGGTTAACAACTCCTTTTATTTTACGAGTTCAATATTTTGGCACAGAATCTTGTACCGTCATTCCTGCAAGACATCGGAACAAGAATCTGTACCGAAATGTCGCACTCAAAATAAGAGAAAGTGCTATCCATAAATTTGTCAGTTTTGTACTTTTCAACTTCTAACATGCAACTCAAATGAAGTTACCTAGGATTGCTGTCTGGACATATCAAAGACCCTTGATTGTAAAGAGGTAGCGATACACCGGTCTGTTCAGCATTAGCAATATACCGAACAACCTCAGTAGTCAGGTGAATGCAGATGGTTTTGATCCTGGAGACTTGTGTAAGGAATGTAGAGAGCCTCTCTCTCCCTCCTTCAATTTGGGTATCAATACATGACACTTTCCCTATTTGTTGTGAAGAGTTGCATCCCTTGAGCACATCAGAAACCAATAAATGTGGGTCTGTATCCGAGTTTGCCCTGATTATCTTTTAACCCATGCTCTTAGGATTCAGTAGAGTCATAAGCGTCTGCTACCTGCATCACTTCTGCTTTTCTCCCACAGTAAGCTACACATTATGAGATAACTTGAGTACTGTGTTCAAACCCACCTCACTAACTTACTCTGTATCTTTTCTTTAGCAAATTGTCCTGATGATCTGACTGTGAATCCCTAGGAGTGTGTTCCGTTATGTTCTTTGTCTGGGATCGTCTCAGCAATTGTCTAACACTTGACCTGACAACATTGAGCCTGTGTCACATAATGCATTGGTATGATTTCTCTTTGAAAACTGTTGTATTTGAGGAGCATGCTGTCCTAGGAAGTAGCTTCCAAGCACCAACATAACATCAAAAACAAAACTGAATGAAAAAATAGTAAAATGTCACGTCTGAACAAATTTGAAAACATCCAGCCAGATGTGTAAATGTGGGTCCACTATCATGGGATATGTATGTCTATATTGCATGTTTTAAACAATCATAAAGATAGCAGGATGACCTTGCCCATTACAGCAAACTTCTGAAAAATGTGGTGGCCAGTACCTCTTTAAGGTACATTCAAGCTATCTCAGCCCTGTCTTCTGGTATTAGTTTAATGTTCCTGCCAAAGCTGCTTGTTCTTACATCAGAGCCTGTCTGGATGTAAGGAAACCATGTCAATGTGGACCTTGTGGCTCCAAAAGCATCTATCTCACAGCTGTCAAAGAGGTGTCTTGGTTAAAATGAAACCTTGTCAACCTGTTGCACCAAACACTTGTCTGACAGCTGTCAAAGATGCTGCCTCAATGAAAGGAAACCTTGTCAGACTAGACCCCTTGGCTCCAAAATCTTCGATCATGCAGCTGTCAAAAATGCAGTCTGGATTCAGGAATAACACATCAATCTGGTTCGTTTAGTTCAATGAACCTCAAATCTAACAGCCATCTAAAATACTCTAAGATAGAGACCCCCACATAAAGGAAAAGGGTCAACACACAATGGCTCAAATGCCATGAACGATTATGTCATTTGTCATATGAAAGCATCGGGTGGTCGTTAACTTCTTTTGAGTAAATGGGGCTGGGGGAAAGCCTAGTGGTTAAAGCGTCCACTGGTCACGCTGAGTAAACTGTAAAATATGTTTTAAATGAGCATGCTTATAATGAACTGAAGGATATAACATCTTTCTGTCATGGCCCCTTGCTGTATATTCCCATCGAAAAATGTATCACAAACTACAGTTATAATGAACTAAAGTGATCCCAGTTGACTTTGATGTAACCATAGTTCACTGGATACAGGTGCTCCTAATAAATCTATTTCTTGTTAACACATTCATCATGAGTGTAATAAACAATGATTGTTCCATGATAACGGAAAGGAACATATTTTTGTCAGATGTGAATCCAGAAAAAACCTATCTACATTGCACAAAATGAAAGTTCCTTGATAATCATGGCACGAGTTACCTAGTCCTGCTGACTTCTGACCCTCTGACAAACTGATAGGAATAAACTCAGCTAGCAGGGATATGATCAAAGGAGTATTTCCCCTGGATTTGCGTGTGTTCTAGAAGCCAGGTAGTCCATGTAGGTATGTGTGTCTCATGTTGCCTCCTGTAGAGAACATGGATCAGGAAGGAAGCGTAGCCTGATAGGTTTACACAGATGTGGAAGGATACTGCTCTGTATGGGAGATGCATGTTGGAAAGGAAGGAAGGAGATATGACAGTGTGGGACAGGTGGGGGAAGTGGATCAGATGTATGTGGTTGTCTGTGGTAGGTTGAAGTAGATGGATTACACATTGCGAAGTCAGGTGATCGTTGTGGATCAGGTGTTGGGGTGACCTTCAGCAAGGAAGGTGAAAGCCACACTCTGAGAGGTCAGGTTGGGAAGGTTTTCATGATGTGTGAGGTGGTTTGTAGTTGGTGGAACAAAGGTGATGCAGCACTGGTCAGATGGAAGGGCCGGTATGTAGATCTGTGGTGTGGATGGGATACACTTGAGGTCAGGTTCGGAAGGTGTCCATGATGTAGGAGTGGTCAGAACATAGGTGATGCAGCACTGGTCAGATGGATGGGCCGGTGTGTAGATATGTGGTGTGGATGGAATACACCTGAGGTCAGGTTGGGAAGGTGGTCCATGATGTAGGAGTGGTCTGTATTAGGCAGAACAACGGTGATGCAGCACTGGTCAGATGGATGGGCTGGTGTGTAGATCTGTTTTGGATGGGTTACACTTGAGGTCAGGTTGGGAAGGTTGTCTATGATGTAGTAGTGGTCTGTATGTGGCAGAACAGAGGTGATGCAGCACTGGTCAGATGGATGGGCCGGTGTGTAGGTTTTTGGTGTGGATGGAATACACTTGAGGTCAGGTTGGGAAGGTGGTGGAGATGACTGGTTGGATGGATGAACATTTACGAAGTCAGATGGATAGGCAGGTGTGTAGATTGTATTTTGGATGGACATACGTTTCAGGTCAGGTGAGGATTGTGGGTAAGACTGGGTAAAGGTTATGAATCTGTGGCAGGCAAGGGATACCCAAGATCAGAGAAACATCTGGAGTCTTCATCTGGAAACGGTCGGCTGAGATGCAACAATAAGATAGCATTCCCTGACAGAACTAACAAAGAGACTCCGGAGTGTGCTATTGTTTTCTTATGGTATTGCCATCCTGTGGAGGGGAATGGTATGAGAGAACTATGATGCACTGACAGGATGGGATTGTTTATCATGGAAATATTTCATAGCTAATGTCCACAAACATTGCCGTGATCTCATATCTGTGGGTTGTGCAGGTGAAAGAAAAAGCCTGTCTTCAAAACTGGCTATAATGGAAATACAGAAGCTGAACAGTAAGATCAGTAATATCTTGTAGCTTATGTTTTGGAGAAAACAAACTGAATTTCTCATCGAAGCTGGGTATGTCTGAAATTGGTGAACCTTGGTTGACTTGGGGAACATCAGCTGAGGCTGTACCTGATGTTAGACTTGCACAAGTCTTTAATGTAATAGTTAAGATTTTAACTGATAATTTCTACAAAAATATTAATATAATTAACATAATGTCCCTCTAACAATAGCATACTATCCGCTTATGTAGACTTCTTTATCAAAGGATGGAACCACGATATATCCATGGGCTTAGCATTCAGTACAGCCATGGAACAAGGCTACTGATCACCATGATGTCAGCATCATAGCCCAGGACACACCACTGTGTTCCAACTTGACACACATGGTGAGATGGAGAATGTAATGGGGACAGTCAGCCATCACATTTCGGCCTGTCACCATATGATTTATGAAGTTATCTTGAAAGCAGAGATGTGTTTTAATTATGTGCATGTGAGTATTGATAAACAAATATTTTTGTGAGTTCTGGTGTCATCTTGTTTTTATTTTTACTCATCTAGATAACAGACACAAGATTTAATGCGATACAACCTTTTTGCTGTAAAAATCATGTTGTAGTTTCATCAGTAAGTCATTTGCCCAGTGTACAATCCTTTGTCCAAGCAGGGACAGTGGGGTAGCCTTGCGGTTAAAGTGTTTGCTCGTCACGCCGAAGATCCGGGTTCAATTCTCCACATGGGTACAATGTATGAAGCCCATTTCTCGTGTCCCGTCCATGATATTGCTGGAATATTGCTAAAGGCTGTGTAAAACTAAACTCACTCACTCTTTGGTGAAGCATCGTGATGGGCTGAGTTTTGTCCCTCCAGGCTGTGCCTGCATTGATTGGTTGTAGGTAATCATTTTCAGTGCTTCTTGCATGTTAATCATAACCCCAACTGACTCATTGAGTATGAGCTACAAGAAATATCAGAGCATCTCTGCTGATAGAGTTCATGTTGTAACGGTATTCACTTAGAGCTGAGTGTTTACTGACTTCTGCTCTTATCCAAGATGAAGTTGAACCAATTTGAGTGAATAGCGACTATTTCACACAAACCTAAAAATGTGGAAACCCATGCTACTGTGACATCACTATGTTCAAGTGTCAGAATATTACAATTGCTTTAAAGTCCTCAGGATTTGGCTATTCACCCGTCCACACACTTTAAGTTTTGCAAGAGATATGGTTATAGCTGTAGTAACTCTCCCGCTGAACTTTCATGACTCACATGATTCACCCAATCTCTCTTCTAAATTAAGTAATACATCGTGTACATTACGTAATATGATCGTGTATATTACTGTTGTACAAACATGGAGCTGAAAGAGTAAGGGATTAGTTATTGTATGCAGTTACACATTTAAAATATTTACATACAAGTCAAGAACTGTAAAATGTTTAGTCTTTGATAAGACATGTTTTGATATAAATAGAAAGTATGGAGTCATTTTTGTTGTGTTTTCACAAGGTGATAAAGCCATGGAGACTCAAAATTGTATATACAGTACACAAGTATATACAGATATTAAGTATTTTATCCACCCTAAAGGAAACTGGTCAAGACTACACAAGACTAGATTTTCCACAATTTTGAAGTCACATTTTACAGAAGCTCCTCATAAATATCAGAGAAACATCTGGAGTCTTCATCTGGAAACGGTCGGCTGAGATGCAACAATAAGATAACATTCTGTCAGAATTATATACTTTCAAAGTCTGATGATCTGGTTCATCTGTATACTGTGTGTAACTTTACATCCCTGTTGGACTCCAGTGTGTGTGGCCAAGCTTGGACAGTATGTTGTTTCTGGGCTATGGAAACTGCCAAAGCTTTTTTAATGATCTGTTCCACCACCATGTGAGTGTTGAAGAAGAAGAATGTGTGGATTTGTCCTTCAGGCATTCAGAGCTTTTGACACATACGTAGGGCTATGGTCAACTAGCCCTGGAAATGACCTTGTATTATAGAGCAAATCCACGCCATGCTCAACTGATCCCAGAAGTGTTTTCCACGGTCCTGGGGTATAATGGCTCACCGTTTGTGGGATGTTAGTTACACACAGCCCATCAACTTGATTGATAGCTCGGAAGATGTTATGACAAGCCTAGTCCTTCAACACTTTCGGCAAAGGACCACCTCTGTCAGACCACTTTCACACTTCATGGAGAATTCATTATATTTGACCTGTGAAAGACCCTGTTGGCTAAGCTTTGTCTTGTCCAGCCTGCTTGAGTCTATGGCCATTTTGTG
This sequence comes from Haliotis laevigata, assembly GCA_008038995.1. Taxonomy (NCBI): domain Eukaryota; kingdom Metazoa; phylum Mollusca; class Gastropoda; order Lepetellida; family Haliotidae; genus Haliotis; species Haliotis laevigata. Next base: position 427,379 of record VKKT01000087.1, read on the forward strand.
GTGGCTTTGATCCATGTTTTGTCTGTTTGCAAGGGTTGTAATTATATGCAGTGTCAGGTGTAGAAATCCAGGTATACAAATTTGAATAGCCTGAGTCAGTTTGTCTTTTTCGCAAGGGAATATAGAAGTTCAGGTATGAGTGGTGTACCTTCATATAATCACTATTTGGTTTCATGTAAAGTTGCATCCCAGTGATACCTCCCTTTCTGTTGCCACTCAGTCTTGTTAAACATTTCCAGTTGCAAACATTGCACAAACACATATTCAAATCTTGTTAACAAACTGTCTTCAGCACCAACAAAGAAGAACTGTCTGCAGTTAAGACGACCAGAGTCTAAGATGTTGATAACCATACTTTAAGCAGTCTGTGCCAAAACCTTTATAAGTGTACCAAACTTGGTGACTTCACATCAATCCTATTGGTTTATGTTTCAGTGCAGCTTAACATACTCATGTTTGGCTTTAGACTAGTGACTTCAGTTACACAAGAATGCCATGGCCATAATGATGTATAATCTTGACTGATACATGAAGTTTTAGTACCACTGTCGTTGTCAGTGTTCGAAGTTAACATAAGTCTGCTAACCAGACTTGTAAAGTAAAGAACGGACTGGTGACATTACCTAGCAGACTACCCCTAGATGGTGGATGACAAATTTGTCACAAATCATTTTTGCATACAATTGACAATATAACTTAATTTGTAAACCAGAGTATTTGAAACTATAAGGTCGATCATCATCTTGTAATTATTCTGTTATGTAGAGAGACAACTGCGTCCAGTTATCCAAGCCGTTGTTGGCCAGTATCTTTATAGGCTTATACTATTGAAGAACCACTGGTCCGACTAACCGTTTACAGGTCCAGTTATTTCATCCGCTGATTGCCTGTCAGTCTGGAGCTTGTGCAGCTGTAACCCCATCTGGTGGCCCTGCCAGCTCAAGGGGTTGTATAGTGTTCGGGTGTACATACTGACAGATTTACTGTTTTCCTTACTGAAGATAGAGCACAAAAGCTGTAACAAAGCTTGTCTTCAGGGACCATCATGCTTGAGGGCTGATCTATGTACTGAGTTGTTGGGATCCAGTTTGATAGATGTCTGATGGTGATTGAAATAACACACCGTCCCGTCTGTGTAGAAGTCAGCTGGATGGTTGGGCAGTATGTTGTTTTAGTAGTTGTGTTGGGCTCTATTGCCTGTAGCTCCACATTAGTAATTTGTATGTTAGACGTGTAGACATAACTTTTCGTTTCTATGGGAGAAGAACATTTGAGTAATGCATTCAACAGCCGCTTGCTGACCAGTTTGGACTGACATATTTGTTTGTTTGTTGGTGAACACTGTAGTCAATGTTCAGCTATCTGTCTGTACGCTGTGAATAATAAAATCCAGGCCAGTCAATCTAGTCATTGACACAATCAGATCAGGAGTGAGTGAGTTTAGGTTTACGCTGCACTCAGCAATATTCTAGCCATATGGCAGCGATCTGTAAATAATTGAGTCTAGACCAGACAATCATGTGAACAACACCATGAGCATCAATTTACTCGATTGGGAACCGATGACAGGTGTCAACCAAGTCAGCGAGCCTGACCACCCAATCCTGTCAGATCAGGATCTGAAGACATGCATGATACTGATCCTGGTAGCTGGCTGGTTCAGAAATTGGTCTCGAATTCATTTCTGATACAAAATATGTGAATGAACAGGTATGCAAATTCTTGAGGCTAACGCTCAGACTCTGAGAGAAACAAATCACTCCATTTAGATTGAAAAGGAGCCCCAGAGAAATGGAGAATACACATCTCAAATACAAACTGCATGTTCAAATGTATTTTTTCAGTTGAACACCAAGAATTTTGTTGACAGTGTAGACATTATATCAATTGCCCATTTTGTCAACTACCTTGTTTTGATCAACATGTATATTTTTGTCCACCTACAGTTTGTCAACAGTCAGTGTTTCTGATTCCTATCATTTGATCACCCCACATGTACTGCTTGGTATGAGGAGAAATCAGTGCTGAATGAAGTGACCTATAAACACTTCATGTAGTGGAACGCTTTTATCACGCATTAGTTTTATTGTTAACTCTGCTATTGTAAGAAACCACTCAACTATTTACAAAACATTCTTATCTCAATGTAGTCATTAGTGACCTTTTGAAGGGTTGATTGGAAATTAATGGGGATCTTTGTGCAAGTGTTTGTGACCCTTGACGAATATTTGATCAAGACCTCTTATCTTGAGATGGTTGATTTAGTTGTGCTTCAGATGACTTGTACTGAGTGCAAGATTGGGTGGGGTAGAACTCTTGTCATCTGGTTCATGTGGGGAGAATATGTCAATAAGAATTGAAACCGGCCATCATGGAAGGAGGCGACCTCTGTAAGATTTCCTTACTGGATTATTATCAATGGGATTTATATTCTCAGTATATTTGCCCTCATCACACCTCACTGCAGAAGTATTTTACTGGTATATCACCTATTTTGTTATGAAGCTTCAGTTCAGTATTCTTTTCAAATTTAACAATAAATTATGAAGAATAAGCTACTTATTATCCATATAAATGTTGATATTTTAATATGTTTTATGCAACTGATGCTAAGTATTTATATATATTTTATGAGAGGAAGATGTCTATGTAACATATCTGCCTGTTACACTTCTATTTTCATGATACTTCTTAATGACCAGAAAATTTAAATGGGAACTGTTGTTTTCCAGAAATGCCATGAACTAAATGCATGATCATTCTTTTAACATCATCTGCAGTACTGCATAGTTGATGTGGGTGATTGTAAATATTCAGGTATTCCAAGCTTTAGTACAAACAAGCGTGGGTAGACAGATGGGTAGTCAGGTAGACAGACCGGTAGATTGGGTGTGTTGGGAGGCAGCTGGGATTACACACTGTGTAAAGTTTACAGGGACTTGAATCTCGTCCTAAATAGCTTTGTATGGAGTGTCTCTTTGTAAGGATGAAACGTAAAAGGGTGGTCGGAATAATTTGAGAAACAATTTTAGTGGGGAAGGAGTAGTAAGTGTTTGGGCTGACATATGTAGCAGTACTCAGTAACACCTTGTACATGTTCTGCATGGCTGTCCTGGTGGTCCTGGTGATCC
>VKKT01000087.1:475719-490163 GCA_008038995.1 Haliotis laevigata
CACATACACACGCATGCACTTCGTCATATGAGCGAAATATTCTCAAGCACGACGTTAAACCACATTTCACCTCACCTCACCTCATTTTGGTGTATCTCTCATAAGCTGTATTATCAACGTTCCTTATGGCCTGAATGATTTGTGTGTGTTTACAGATGGGCTGGAATTCTAACAATGGAGAATCCCCAGAGAAAGAGCCTCCATCTCCCCCTTCACCTCCCACCAAGCTGGAGAGCACAGTGAGTGTAGCAGTAGCAGTAGCAGTGGGAATATGTCAAACTGTGCTGTTGTCATTGTTTGATGACATTGTTAGAATATACACAGAAATGTTGCGACATCTGTAACAAAGATTATACACCATAACATGACAACTGTAACGCACAGATTATACACCGAAACAAGGTTGATCATATACCATCTTGTCTTTGATTTGGTGATAACCCATTGTGTATCCTCTGCTCCAATGTATGTTGTAATGATACACTGACTTCCCGTGACCAGAAGTTATTATTTTACAGTGAAATATCACCGACTGCATCATAAAATAGCATCCACTCACTGACTCAGTGAAAGTTTGAAAGAAATAAGCATCACATATCTATATTGTTTTTCAGAAGCCTTACTTCCCAATGAACGAAGATTCCAAACTGTCCATTCCAAAACTACCGCCAAGTAAGTAAGAGTACATGCGTAAAGATGGTTAGGTTTCTGCTCTTATGATATTATCCATTTATTCTGTATGCATATTTATCCAATTCATAGTCATTCCATATTATTCCAAATATTTAAGAATGGCGTGCAATGTGCTAGTTTCTTGTGAGTATGCATATATATTTCAGTTTAATAAGTAATTCACATGTAAGACCTATATAGCTACTGTCTTGATTTAAAATGGATTTTGTAGCCTCATTTCTAAGTTCTGACACAAATCTCACAACGGAACACATTTAAAGGCATCTTTCTATCAGTAATTTTTACTTGCCATGGAACCTGTTTCTGATTGTATGTTGCCGTCAGCCCAAGGCAAGGGAGGTAACTGACTACACAAGTAATTTCCACACTAGGCAGGAATTAGGGGGCTCGATTGTAGAGCAACCAGTGGCAAGAAATGTCTTCAATGCAAGAAATGTCACCACAACCACCACGTTCATATAATTGTAGCGAGTGTATTTGTAATATAGGCCTTTAGGCCCGAAATACTGAATAAAAATGAATCTGAATCTGAATCTGAATCAACCAGTGGTTGTAATTACTTATGTCCGTTCGAGGTCCCTTCGATAAATTTTTATCGTAATGAAACAGACTTTGCTCTTTGTCTCAACTGCATTAGCTCTTGAGCACCTTGATCACAAACATGAAATGTTTTGTAAACACTCAGTTTACAGTGCATTGGCTTTGCAAATCTGGCTATCCACCATAATCTGGTTGGCAGTTTAAAAACTGGCTGTTTATTTCATTAAGTGGTTTTGACTATTGTTATTTTTTCTTATCCTGACTCATGATCTTATTTAGCTTCTCACAAATTATGACACAAATACAAATACTTTTCACAAAATCTTTACATATAATASATAGTAGTTATTGCCAAATCCATACACAGCATAATTTGAAGAATAGGACATAAATAAAAAGGATATAATGCTGTATACGGGACCCTAGTGCTCGCCCAACCATCCACTCGGGCAAAAAGGGAGAGAGCGACAAGTAAGGCTGGTCACATGACTGTTTATGCAGGAAAAGTGAGGTTACTCGTGGGTGAGTGTATTTTTACGTCCGCTTCGGGAACTTCAAGGGATTCAAGTGTTCAACTACCATTGGCAAGGAAATGGGAGATAAGCAAAAGATCATGAGTCAGGATCAGTATAAATATATCAATTTTACTTGAAAAATTACAATTTTTTTTATCTATGCATCGATTTGTTAAACAGCTAAAAACAACTAAAAATTCTAGCCTAGGTCATATAAGCCAAAACAGTGTATTAACAAGCTTACACCGAAATCACACCATCATAATATTTGATGTGACCTCCATGTTTTGCTGCATCGCAAAGGGAGCGAACTCTTGTCCCACTTATAGATGTAGTGCAGAATCATATTGTTTGTAGTACCTAGACAACCAGCTGTAATATGTAACTTTCCCTTGAGAGATAGTTCCAGTTTCAATTTAGTTTATGCTGTTTTTTTATGTATGTGATAAAGATAGTTTTATGTTCAAATACAGTCATTTAAGTTTTACTGGCATAGTGGGGGAGCCTTGTGGTTAGTGTGTTGAATCACAAAAATATGAATTTGATTCTCATTCGTCCTGACACACACCTGGACAAAATGTAAATGTAATTTTGTCGCCAGAACATTATATTTGTCATGTTGTGTATGTATCAGAAAGCGATGACTTAATTTCCTCTCCCTTTTCCTTCCTCAAGGCCCTTGTGGTTCGCCATCCCCTAAAACTCTGCGACGCTTTTGGTATACTCTTGACTTACCTAAGCAGCCAATCATCGAAGAACCAATGCCACTACCAAAAATTCCATTACCCCCCAAAATACAGAATAGGTTGGCATCCATTCCTATATCTGAACAAAATGGCTGCTCACGATTGCCGAGTTTGATAACCCACAGCCCCAAACAAGTTAGAAAGACTCGTCTTTCACCGATATCCAGGAGGGGTAAATAGTCCGCTAGTTTCTGCATGATGTGTGGACGGATTGTGTATTGTGATTTTGTTCCGCCCCCCTGGCTTACATGGCATCTATGTTCTAACTGGTGCTAGAACACTGTCACGCTCTGGATATCTCTCTGAATCGATGGCTACTAATAGTGATAACTGATGAAATTGGAAGTTGTATTTTTGTATACTCATTTGTGTATCATTAACTTTTGTAAGATATTTGCTGAAAAAACAGAACTTGTTTATCATTGTTATAACCTGTGAAGAACATGTATTAACATTTTTTGCACAAACACAACTGTTTGCTCACCTGACTGAAAGTCAAGTGAGAATATGTCGTGGAGTGTCGTCCATCTCCTATGAACTCCAATGGATCTGAAGTTAGACTGATGCTATCTATGGTTTCTGTGAAAAGTGCTGACCGAATGTTGATCCAATTTTAAGCATGGAAATCACAGTAGCCATATTGAAAATGTCACTCAAAATATTACTCCGCTAATTCTGCATGTAAGAGTATGATAGATATGTGTGGTATGTAGAATAGCATGTGATACGATATATACAATCCATACATTGGTCCTTACCATTGTGTCCCCAAAAGACTCACACAGAAATCCAATCTGACTTTAAACATGGCTGCCCTTGTTCTTCCCCCAAGACATTTGAGCTACAGAGTCTTATGCTTCTATTTTTACTGAACCTGAATTTTGTGTTTCCTGTAATGGAAAGTAATGAGTGTTTTAAAAAAGATGTTTGAGTTTCTGTATTTTAATACAACACTGACTACATTGTACCTTGTCTCCATGTGAAATGTACTGAAAATTCTAACTTACTGTGCCAGAGATTTGCTATTTCACATAGAACCGAGTCTTTCCACTATCTTTTTGTTTTTATGAGTGTAGGCTGAAGAAAGGTTTTTTTTCATGGCATGATTGAAGATTTTGCTCATCTCTTTACATGAAATAAGTTTTCTGTTTAACCCAAACTTTCATTTTGGGGTCAGATGCATGGGTTTTATATTTTTGTTTGTGTGAAATGCAAGGAAGAGTTAGATGCATTGTTGCAACTCCAAGATTAAGCTATTACTTGTTTACAGGAATATAGTATCAAATTGCAATATGCGTTCCTTTGAATTGATATTTGATGAAAAGTAGAGTTGAGTATATGTGTCAGTTGACTAACGATGTTCGGGTCAAGTGTAGATGATAGAGACTAACCTTGAGTTACTTGGTTTACCAGTAGCTGCATGTTATAATTCAACTGTTTCCTATAGAATTATTCAACAAGTTGTAATTGTTTAGAAGAAGCTAATTTTGTTTCGAATTAATATTCTGGAATTTATCAACCCATTACATTTCAGTGAAATCGATAATTTTTTGAAAGCCTAACATAATTTGATTTGATGAGAATGAACATTATAATCATCAGTCGGCATGCTTTATATGATTTATATCTACCAGTTATAATTATATGAGAAATGTAGTTTATATTTTCATGTTGGCCAGTTTTACTTAGGGCAGGATGTTTGCTCCTAATTAATATAGTTATCTTCCTTGTGTAATCTGTAATCCAATTCTGACTCTCTTCAGCTGGCAGCCCTTGGGAGAACCAAGGTCCCGGTTCACCTGTTAACGACATTCCAAAGACTCAGTCTCCCAACAGGCTGTCTTCTCGGCTGGGAAGCCTCAGTCCAAAACCAAAGGACACTGGAAAGAGATCCCTCTCTCTCAGGTCCAGTTCAACTGGTAAACTCACAGACCTTGACACCAAGACCAATAAATCATCGTCTAAAACTGCATCTTATCTCCGACCAACCCGCAGTTCCAAGGCAAAAATTGCGCGGGCATCTTCATCTTCATCCCTGCCTATGTCTGATGATGGCTCTCAATCCAGCACTAGCTCCATGACCAAAGCAACTTCAATGCTGAACCTGAGTCAGGCCCGAGATCCACCTACCTCACCTAAGAAGAAGTCTTCACGTACCTTGTCGAAGACCTCTTTCTATGCTTCCACTCCCAATTTGGCTGTATGTTTGGAGGAAGAGGAGGAAGATGAGATTCCAGAGTCAGCGTCCAATCTTAAAGGTCTTGCTGATCTGTCAAGGAGTGTTCCAGACATTAACGATATGGACGGTTTTAGTTCATCTACTGAGAGCACTACAAGTAGTGGTGAAAAGCGTAATTCTAAGGGCAGTTTGTCAGGAGTGAGGAGACTTAAAGATTCCTTATCTCGGAAAGTTGCAAGTGATACAAGTCGAATGAACAGACGTTCAATGCCTGTGGGTGTGGACTATCTGCATGTGGAGCAGAAGTCCCCGGGCACCAAACGGAGGTCCGTTTCTCCTTTCAGTGACAAAAACACTATGCCCCCTCCTCCATCCACCGCTGTTAGCAGATCAAAACATGATGCATTCCTGAAGCGAGCTCAGGCTAAGAGACGCACAACAGCCGACATGACACTAGATCGTGCGAAGGACATCCTGTTGGGCAAGTCTGGAATTCTTAAGAGCAGTATGGAAAGTGTGAACTCTGATGGACCTGGCAGCAGGAAGACAAGTCTCTCTGGTGGACAATCACAATCTCACTCTAGGTCTTCCTCTGCATCATCTAATGTGTTCGAGTCTGAGTATGGTTTCACATCTGCTTCAACTCTTGCTACTGTAGAAGATATAGAAAATACTGCTGAGGAGATTCGCAGACAAAGGGCTGCAGATGCAAGTCCAAATGATCTGCCTGAACGGGATCAGAACACATCTCTACCTAGTAGAACAAAATCACCAATGTCATCTTCATCTCGAAGGTCATCCAATGCAGATGGCGCTAGAGTCTCACCTCGTGTACTCTCTGACAAGAAAAAGTCTCAGTCGGTTGAGAATCTAAATGATACTCCTTCTTCAAAGGAACAAGACAGTGTGTTGCCCAGTGTAAGGGCAAGGGTGGCCCAGTACATGTCTCTAAACAAGTCTACTGAGGATCTAGGTTCCAGTCCGAGACCAAAAGCCTCACTGAATGTAAATGTGAATACATATCCCTCCCATTCTCCCGCCCCATCTCCAGTTCCTATGGGCAGACGTCCCTCAGCAGATCTCAAGGTCAGCCCACGCAGCCAGTCTGATACAGGGCTGGGTTCAGACACTGACACCGAATCAGAGATCAGACGTCCTGATAAATCCACATCCCATCCAAGGCTGTCTCTTGTCAACGGAGATCCAAGCATCACCCATAGGTATTGTTGTTGCTGTTGTTGTTTTATATAGCTATTGTTGTTGTTTTTTGTCCCATTCAGCTGTATTAACCATGACGGTGGGCATATACATGCAATACAATACATGCACCACATCACCAAGCCTATTCAAACCATTTAGTTACCTCATGTTAGAAGTAATAAGTTTTGTGGATAACAGCATATCTGGGATCTGTTTGATAAAGCGGTTGTAGCGCCCATACTTTATAGGCATGCAACTGTTCTCATGCTAGGATCACTCTGTGGAATGGAGGGAGGTGGTGTAGACTAGTGGTTAAAGCATGGCTTGTCACACTGAAGGCCAGGTTCAATTCCCAATATGGGTACAATGTGTGAAGCACATGTCTGGTGTCCCTTGCCATGATATTGCAGGAATATTGCTATAAGCACCGTAAAACTAAACTAACTCACTCACTCATTGAAGTGAAAAGAGGTAAAGTAGGGGTATTATAGTCAGAGGAACCAAGTCAGCTCTCAAAGCTACTGCAGGGAGTAGATCCATTTAACCTAAACCAAGCTGATCCTGGCCAGCTAAGGGAGACAACTCTATACTCATGAACTGTATCTGAATGCTGGGTAGGTTTCAGAAGAAACTTAAACCGCTGTACAAACACACTCACTCACTCACTCACTGTGGAACGGGACTAACAACTTCTCTGTGGATAACTACTTATGACATAATGTGTAAATATACTTAAGTTTTGCATGATCTGCCATGATCTGAAGTCGATGTTTGTTCTGCTTTTCCAGTGTGTCATTGACAACACCTGTATCATCTCCTCACGATCATGGAACCTCACCGACTGTGGCTGATCGTTCTGGATTGTCACTGTCACTCACTGTTAAAACAGATGGTATGTGTGACTAAACATACTCATTCGTGAAGACAAACCAGCTAAAAGGTTTACCTAATGTTATGTAAATTAATTTTTGCATTTAAATTAAGAAAACATGAAAGGAAACCCTTAGATTCTTTAATGTAACTGAGGCGGTGGGGTAGCCTATTGGTTAACGCGTTTGCTCATCATGCCAAAGACACGGGTTCGATTCCCCACATGGGAAGCAATGTGTGAAGCCCATTTCTGGTGTCCGCTGCCACGATATTGGTGGAATATTGCTAAAAGCGGCGTAAGACCAAACTCACTCACGTTAATGTAACTGAGATCGATTGGACACAATGACTGTTTGTGATTAAGCATTAGTCTCCACAACCAACTAGCTGACTTGCAAAGGCTGATGAGTTCTGACAACTCAGTTTCAACACTGTACAAAAGGGATAGCCTCATGGTTTTAGTGATCCCTCGTCACGCTGAAGACCTGGGTTCAATTCCCCCCCTTGGTACAATGTGTGAAGCCCATTTCACGTGTCTCAGCCGTGATATTGCAGGAATATTGCTAAAACCGGCATTAAACTAAATTCACTCACTCACTGTACAAATGTTTAATGGTTGTTTGACTTGGCTGATGCTTCGTGCTCCAGATGGCAGTGAGTTGGTTATGCCCTTGATTGTGGACTTGAAGGAAATCCTGCAGACGGCCAAGCAAGTGTATGAGAAGGTAATTGTGGTTTCACTGTGCAGTACCAAGTATTATAAGGCTGAGAATTACAGGGTTTTGAAAATGTTTGATATTATGTTCAGCATTTCATCACCAATATTCAGCAAAGGTCACAGGTCATCTTTATAGCCTGAATTCGTGTTCAGGACAACATCCCCTAACTTTGCTATAATGGGTTTGTCTCCCAGGATGTCACTTATTATGATGCCAGATTGGTCTGCAACATGCCTGTGCTCATGGTTTTCACTTGTTTGATTTATTTCAACTTCATGAAGGCTGACTGTAAATAATCATGACCAGATAATCCAGTGATTGACATTACGAGAATCGATTGATGATTGATGGCATGCACCATCTAAGTCAGTGATCTTCTGAGGTATAACTGAAATCCTGATCAGATTGGCACGAAATTTGGTGGCAGTAAAGGACATGTAGTTGACTGTTGATTTCCTCAAAGTATAAATGTTACTTTCAGAAATCTCGTAACACTTATTTTTTTGGGCATGTATGGCAGTTTAACTCTCAGTGTATCTAAGGGTGCAGTTTTTTATGTCATCTCTTCCTCTTTAAAGCTGTGGCATGTCTTGTGGTTAAGGTATTAGCTTGTCACCCCAAAGACCCAGGTTTCAGTGCGCAGGGGTGCAAAGCGTGAAACCCATTTCCGGTGTCCCCTGTTGTAATATTGCTGGAATATTGCGAAAAGCAGCCAAAAACATAAATGCTCATCTCTGATGTTCATGTCTTGTTTCAGTGTAAAAATATGGAAGGAAGCCCATCGATGTCCGTGCTTCATGATATCTACCAAGAGGCTGCCGACACATTCAGCGAACTCTGCGAGAAAAGCAAATCTAGCCAATCAAAAGACAAGGAGAAAAAAGAATTATCGGAAAGGGATAAAATGATTGTGAATAGTGTTGTTGACAAATTACAGCCTTCTGTGGATGAGCTGTCACACCGAATGAGTAGACAAATATTTCATGAAGTAATTGGGAGTGTGGTCGCTGAAGCGCAACAGCAGTGAAGATGGCCATGCACTAGCGAATGTGTACATGTGGATGTGTGCTTCTGTGATGACACAAGGCGTAGATGTCGGATCTCATTGGGATACAGTGTGTAAATGTTTCATGGTGCTCTTAATACAAGTGCTTTTGAGAAAGGAGGGTTTTTGTTGTTTAATGAGAAATGTTGGCCATCTTTGAACGTCTTGCAAGAGATTATGTGTCTGCAAACTAAGTTACATGTCTTGTAACTGGAACTTTTCTAACCAAAGACATATTCCTAAAATTGTAAGATATTGGTGTCTTATGGTTGTGCATAGTTTAACTAGAAATGTTTGTTTAAGGAAAAGGATTAATTACAACAGAGGAAATAGATATACCTGAGGGAAATTGTGAACATGCATTTACATCATGAAAATATTTCGAACTTCACCAGTTTGGTGGAGTAAAGTTTAGATTTATTTATTGTCAAAATGAGTGTTGCATTTGAAGAATATTAATTATTACAATTTGACACTTACATATTTATATTAGCTCCCAAAATACGCATTACAGCAAATAATTATCCTCAGGTACAAGAAATACAATAGAAGTACCAGCCCAATACATATCCGCCAGTATGCTCCAGGGAGTTACAGAGATATTGAAATCAGTTTACTTTCACGGCCATTGTTGGTATATTGGAGCTAAGCCATGCCTTCCTGTGCTGTGTCAAATTACATCGAACATACACACCACAGAGATTTTCGCCAGTGTCTTCATGAATGCTTGTGTGATTGTGAGCCTTGTATAGCGTTGTGCAATGAATATATGTTGTGTATGTCCGTAGCAAAGTGCTTGCACTGCAGATTGGCAGCTCTGATATTTAGATACTGCTGAATTCATTTGTGGGAAAAAGAAATCTTGATGCATTTATTGGTTTATTAATTGAATTCATGTTGTGATTCATTTGGAACCAGCATCTTCAAGCATAGAATCATGGTGTCAAATGTGCTTAAATTGACAGTGATTGTCAACCTGCCCTCTCAGGGTGTGATTAAAAAATCCACTCTCGGATTTCATGGATCTTGAATCAAAATGTGAAAATATGGACAAAGGGCATATAACTATGGACCAACCCATCAGGATATGCCATTTCATGCTGTTTGTGATGTATCTGTGGAAACCACACATAATATATTGTGCAAGAACAAAACACATATCAAACAATGTGTCAAGTAAATTGACAGTGATATGAAGAATTCATGCAAGAATGAAAATAATTTCTGTGAATACTAAGAACCTGTTGTATATATTTCTGCACCTGATTATTACTGCTTCACGCAACTGTACATACTCGTAAGGTTAATCATCATTTCACAAGGATTGTGTTCAACTTGGTTGTGGCAAAGCTATACACTAATTTTGGTTGTTACATCAGCACCAACTATTCACATATTTACAGCAGCTTATTTGTCCTGTATTGATGTTTTTTTATGGGAGCAGAAAATATTTGCTTTAATCATACAAATATTTTATAGTTATAATTCTTTTATATTTCTTTACACTCAAGATTTTGTTCATTGGGTTATGACAGGTGAAACTTAAAACTGACATTATGGCAACTATTAACAGGAATCTAATTAATTGATAGATTTAAAAGACTGTATTTTGAATAATAATTAATTGATATGACGCCTAGTTTTTGTCTTGTGCAAGAACTTGCCCTAAACATGGAAAATATTTATAGAGCCACTCGCACCATCAGTAAAAGTATGTTTTATCTTATTTCAAAACCATTAAAAAATTGACCTGCCTTTTTGAAAGATAATTGAAAACTCAAGTTTCATTGTCTGCCAAAATAATCGAGCTTTGTGCACTATGTCCACCATGCAGAGTTGCATCCTTTACTAGGATCAGGATCTGCTGATCATGGGGGTGGAATCCGAGATTCTTCCTTAGCATGATCCTTGTTCTAGCAGCCCCGTTTGCATATTGGTTAGTTTAAGTTAAGAAAAGTGGAAACCCTATCCAGACCTGTTTCTTTGCTTCGACATTAAATAGACCTGCCATAAGAAAACAGGACTCATGATAGTAAACCAATTAATTCGCTCTTAGCTTCTAGTAGTAAATTACAACATTTTGACAAAATATAATAATAATAATAATCGTCCATTTATATTGCGCATTTATCCATGCACATTGCATGCCCAAAGCGCTGACATATTACCCCTGGTCAACGAGTACAGAACACTCCATGTGGAGAATACAACTGGTTGCCTGTCAGGCGCTCAAGGTTCAAATTCAGACTACCATCCTATCATACCACTATGAAACAATTAGGTTAAGGTCTGAGAACAGAATTATGCATGTTTGCATAATGTTCATTTCAAACATTCAAAGTAACATGGCAACTGTATGCACTGTAAATACAATCATGTTCGTGATTATCGGTCAGTACCGCTGTAGTCTGATGCTGTAATCACTGTCAGGCTGGAGTTCTGGCAGCTTCCACTGATGACAAACATTCCACTTAAACCATGATCATATCTGTTCATATTCTTTCCAAAGGGATGGATCTTTAAGACAGTAATCTTAATACAGTTGAGGTTAAACTTAATGCTATAAGACACATGTAAAGTTTTGTTATCTAAGATTTTTAGAATTAATCGTGATTGTATTATGCAATTCTTTAAATCTTTGGAAGTAAGATTTACATACACTGAAAGGATGGCTTGCAGATTTTAGACTTGCAAATAATTCATGTTATTGTAATGTTGATTAGAGCAGATTACAAACAGTTGGTTAAAGCCATTGTGATGCTTGAATGGAATTGAAGGTAAAGAAATCACACTTGGATACCAGATAGAATACTGCCTTGCTGTTAAATCCACATAATAAGGGGAAAAAACGAATGAAAAAAAAGTGTATTTGATATTTCTATAGTCCAAATAACCAGCTTCAAGAACATATCAAAATGAAACCAAATGAATTATTAAATGGTTATCTTTGTTGCCAGTTTTCACTGCATCATCTGCGAGGAATGTAAAGCCTCAGGAAGTTCGTTTGCATTTTTACCTGTCAGAGGTAATCCACGTCAGATTGATTTCATGTGCATTTATAGCATTATCAACATTTGATCATCGTAATCAGCTTAGGTGTTTAATTCAAAGCTTTTTGTTTGCATTTGTACCCATATGACTCTACCAAAACCCAAGTTTTCATTTTACATAATTAATTTCAATACCATAGATTTCCTTTGACGAAACATTTATGTGCAATATGTAACAGTTACATTAGACGCATGACAGAAATACTGCCAATAGTTCAATAGGTTAGAAGACATAGCTGAAAATATGAAAAGTAGAATATGCTATTGCCACACAACTGCTTCTGTCTCTGTTAAAGAAACAATATGTGTGCTGAAAATATGTCATGTCAAACTATCTATCTTTCAAGCCCCTTGAAGTGGGTATGAAATGTAACAACCATGTTGGCCATGTCTAGTGACAGAATTGTATCTTCTAGCCAATCTTAACATATTCTTTATGGGTTTATGCCACCCTCAGTCCATCCCCAACATGAAGCATTACATATGCTAAGTCAGTACATATTCTGCATTGTGTGAACGTTCCTGACCTACATTGAGCAATGAAAGGGAGAGTTCATTGTTGAATGTGACCAACTGTGACTCTCTTGTTGGTACATGAGATAATAGTGTCATGTGGACATTTAATGTGAACATTTGCTACATGTGATGCCAGTTCATGAATATGTGATGTCATTGTTGACAGATACCATTTGTTGTGTCCCACAGAATCAGGAATTGATCATGTGACTTTGTAATGTGGGACATGTAAGTCCAGTGACCATAAGTGTTGGGAGATTAACACACCACGTCTGTTGCGGTATATGCTGAAGTACTGCCTCTGCTGGTTGTATATGCAGTATATGCTGTTGCTAGGTGGAATATATTGTGTATTCACTACCTCTGTTGTTGGTATATGCTGTATATACCACCAATGGTGGTCTCTACTGTTAGTGGTATATTATAGTGTACACTACCTCTGTTGTTGGTATATGCTGTATATACCACCAATGGTGGTCTCTACAGTTGTGGTATATGCTGTGTGCACCACCTGTGTCAGTGGTATATCAGTGTATACCACTTCTGTTTGTGGTATATGCTTTATACAAGCAGGATATACTGTCTGTATTGGTGTTACACACTTCTGTGCTTCCATATTGGAGATAGGGAGATGGGACCACTCTCAGATTCACTGGTCAGTCAGCCATGAGTATTACCAATACTGCATTTGTGTCCATCAAAATGTTACAGAATCTCATACTTTGCCTTTATTCACTGTTGCTTCTCAGTAATAACTTTGAAATGAATACTGGATATCAAGAAGGTAGTACACATATTATGATTTAATTTATTAGTAAACAGTTCTTTTCTTTTGAAAACAATCCTTTGGAAAATTTCAATATAGACATTTTGAATAAAACATTATCATAATGTAAAATCAATTTGAAATATGACTGATACATACTGATTTTGCATCTTTTTTTTGAGGTAATATTGAAATTGACAATGCTCCATAAAGCACAACAGCAATCATACTACCATGTTAATGTATAAAGTAATTCTGATTGTCCTAGCACAAAGACTGCTTTGTACAACAGGACTCTGAGTGGTTTGAATTACTACCAAACCCTGATCTGCACAGTCAAATGCACTGACATAGTTTGAAGAAGAGTGAACCTATGCATCTGACTGGGTGCTGTCTCCCTGTCTCCATCAGCCAGTCACTCAGGTGACTTCCAGGCCAAAACTTTCATATACCAGACTGTTGTATCATGACTTATGTGCTTCAAATAAACATGTATAAAATCTCCTGCAGAAAATAAACCTGTGATATATAGCATGTGTTGTTTGTTATGCTTATAACAAAATAAGCAGAATTTGTGAACCTGTGAATAAATATCTGCATTTACAGAAATATTTATTTCATTTCCACACAAAAAAGCTCTCTAAATATGAAGAATTCTGAAAACAAATTTATATATATGATCTTGTTCAGATATTTCAAAAATATAAGTACTCTAGAATTTTGCACACACTTAAATTTAGAATGTTTGGTTAGGAAGATCTGGCACCATTGTCTAAATCTACAATGGCAGACATGGAGGTTGAAAATTGTACCTCGATTGAACCAGATCTACTTTGGGGGGAATATGCAGAGGTGGATCCATTACAGGTGACAAGTGGTTGTTGCTTTGATCCTAGGTGCTGATCCTGTCTTTAGGCATCTCTCCATCTCATCCCAGACATGCGACCTTGATAATGAGCTGGGCATGATAGTAAGAGCAACATTATGTTGCCTCGAAAAGTCAGTTACAACAGGTACAGGCATCATTCTGCAGCATTTGCACATCAGTCAGAACATGATCTCAAAGACATCATCCCGGAAAGTCATAAAATGGCATAAACAATTATACCAGTGTAAAATATACATACTATTGTCCAATATTGTCAAAGATATTATCTCAAATATTTATTAACTAAATATTAATAGAATTCCAATAATCAAAACATTTTCATTACCAACAGTATATCACCAAGCCAGTTTGTCATGTTGCAGTTTGACCTGTCCGACTGATCACTATTGTGATGTAAGATGGACGCATCCATCAAACCCATCGCCTTACATTGTCCAGACCGCATTTACAAGTCATAATTATGTTATAATACATCACCATTACCTGATGATGTACGACCAATTAACAAGACAATACACATTTCACTGACTAAAGAAATATGTGAAGTCAAAACATAGGAAGATGGTTACTGTTAAAGTCAAGTATCCTCACTTGCCAGTACTGCTGAAAGAAACGTTGTGATCGTTTGTTGTCTTCTTATCATGCCCAAGCATGAGTGACCGCCTCCGTGGTGTAGTGGTTAGAGCGTCCGCCCAGAGAGCGGAAGGTCGCGGGTT
>VKKT01000088.1:222290-255363 GCA_008038995.1 Haliotis laevigata
TGTTACCAAGAAGAGGTTCTCAGTCGCCATTAGATACCATGATGTTACCGAGAAGAGGTTCTCAGTCTCCATTAGATACCATAATATTACCGAGAAGAGATTCTCAGTCTCCATTAGATACCATGATGTTACCGAGAAGAGGTTCTGAGTCTCCATTAGATACCATGATGTTACCAAGAAGAGGTTCTCAATACCTTCAGGTGCCAAGATGTCACTGGAAGCAGTTTCCAATCCCAATAAGATGTCATGATGTTCCTAATCCCTCTCAAATGCCAGAGTGCTATTGAGAAGTGATCTCAATGCCAATTCGGTGCCATGATGCAACCTTGAAGAGGTTCAAAATCCCCATTAAGGTGCCATGATGCTTCCGAGAAGACATACCCAATCCTGATTAAGGTGTCATGATGCCATGGAGAAGCACTTCCTCCCAAGAACTCTCTGTGGCACAGAGGAAATTAGAATGTCCTGCTTGCTGTGTCACAGTGGAGCACCCTGACAAGGCCTAGCGGGCTGCACAGACATATTAATCTAGTGTTTGCTGAGACAGATAGGTAATCATGGCTGCTATAGACAGAGTGTAATTGACCAAGTAGGAGACAGCTTCAGTTTGTGCTAGACTAATTTTGAAGAGTGTTGGGTAAAACTGTCATAGAGTTATCATCTAACGTCGTTCATATCATGTCAGTTTGTATAGTGGGAGCAAGACCTGATCCAATTTTCAGACATGTCTACTGCTATCGTAGTTTCATCTTCAAATAACTTCGTCTATCTGATATTTGGCTTAATTGAGTACAGTCTTGAGACACTGTATGATGATGAATATATTCTGTTCTGTAAGCTGGTTGAGCTTGTTTGAGACTTCATCATCCCACAGGAGACACTCAACTCTGATGCTGATTATGTCGGTAGGCATGAGCTTGATCAAAGGCATCTTCTACAGACATTTACTGTTGTAATTGGACATATGTAATTATTAAAGAAAATGAACAAGAACTAGGCACTGTGAACCTTGTCTATCCTATATTCCCAGGCCTTGGGATCCCAACAGACTTTGAAATATAACAAATTAAAGGATAATAAAGGGGCTTTCTTCCATTGTCCCCCAAGATTAGGGTTGACCTGTGTTCAACTTTATTTGTCTGTTGATTGGGAGCGTTTCCATATTAAACTGATAATATAGGGTTATAGCCATTCTAGTTGCCCCCTGATGGGAGCTTCTGGCGCTATTGCAGTGAAAAAGCACACTCGCTCAGTTTACACATTTTTGGTTTTGTACCAATATTCTAAATTTTGAACAGTGATGGTTTTGTGCAGTGTAAGTTTACCATGACTTGATAGTGTTGAAGAATCAGCCTGCAGCCCTCCTTCCTGTCATATGCCACCTGATACTTCCAATCATTACATGCTGCTATGGTACATATGACGTCATTGATCTCGAGAAACCTAAAGATCTGTTTAAATCCTTTTTTCCAAAACATGTTTTTGGTGGAATAACAAGTTTGGCAAGAAAATCAGTGCTTGTCTACAGCAAAATTCCCAATGGATGTCGGTTGAGACATACTTCCACATGTATTGGTTTGAGATATTGACAAAACCATGGCGACACTAGCCTTGGGATTTGCTTGAATTATGAAGCAACTGCTGTGTGGGGCTGAAGTATGTAACACACTTCTAGTACTGCAGAAACTGTCCAGTTTTATTGGGGTTTAATTCACAAGACATTCTCCATCTCACCTTTAGTGTTAAGATGGCTGTAGAAATTGAACATATACTGCAGATTTATTTTCCTTAGCTAACAAAGACATATTGCAAGTTCTATCACCTTACTGGAATTACTGGTTAACCCAGGAAACAGATCCCTGCTCCAATTTGTTTGTGTCTGTTTTCCTGCGATAATGGACATGCAGGGTAGACATACCAGCGCATACATCTTGATATAGACAAGTGTATATTACACTTGATGGACGAGGCTATGCGTAACGTGATATAGGATACCGTATTCACAGGATAGAGCACGGAGCATGAAATGTTTCAAGGCATATTGAAGACTACCTGTTTAACATTCTACGTTTTTTAACTTATCTTCTGAATATTTTATTGTGATCTAAGGAAATGAATGCCGTGGGAAGGTTGTCGTTTTTGTAGCTTGGAGTGGTGTTTGTCACATGTTCATGTTGACTGAAGCAGGGCATGTGTATGTCCATTACGGTACTTCTTCCACAGTTTCCACTCGGTACTTTTCAGCTTTATTATTGTAGAGTAGAATTATTTTTTCATGATTAAATTATGAAATGGCTATAAACAGATATAACCCCACCAAAACAAAAAATAATGAAAAATTCCAATTTTTTTCTCACTTTTAAAAATGATGGAGACAGTTTTTATGTTGTAAACCAGAAATTTACCAGTGTGATTTTTAGTGTTGTCTTGGGAACTTTCATTCAGATAAAAATGGTAAAGACTTAGATGAAGGGTGGGAGGTGGATGTTGTCAATATTTCAACAGTGAACTCTCTCATTACATAAGTGACAGTTGTATAAATATCATGAGTGTGGCTGAATCGGATTTTCCATGGACCTTGAGAGTATCTGATGTCGTGCACTCCGTAAACTCCCCTGTCTGTGTATGAGCATACTGTATATGAGGCCGGCTGCAGCTGGGAACCGTGACACAGGTGCCCCATCATCCAAGTACTATACTCTGGAGCCCTTTGTTGACAGCTGATGCCCTTCTAAATGTCTTTCTCTATGACTAGGGATTTCCAGAGGTCTTCTATGATGGTATATATCCACTATAGGCAGAACACTGTCTTTGTGTCATGGAATATATTTTGTTGGTTCTGCTGGTGGAGCACAGTCTAGCCTGTTTATTATATATTATAGTGTGAGACATGGTATTTTGAAAGTGATTGTCTATCGTAAGTGTTCTTGTGTTTCATTCTGATTGTTTTTGGTTTTACAGTGTGATGGTCAGTTTATGAATGTTTAATTTACAGATGTATTTTTTGACTGCTTTACTTTACACACAATGTGGTGGTCAGTTTGTTAATGTTTTAGTTCACACACTGTGTGATTGTTAAGTCATGAATGGTGAAGTATGTTGTTGCGGGATGTGTGAAGTGTGTATCACTTCCTCTGCCTCCCATGACACTTATGTCAAGGTCACACTGGTGATAAGACAAGGGACAATTAACCTACTTCCTGTTGATAAGAAACCTTGTGAAAATGTCGAAGTGAGCCTTGATGGTTTACTGTTGTTTAATCCAGTAGACACTAGACAAGACAAGACAAGATTTGTATTAGGTCAAAGACCAATACAGTTTACATCAACTGAATATTTGCCACGCACATGGCGAGGTAGACAATATGCATGTTATGAATAGCCATTTGCTTCGTTTGGGATCTGTAAATATATAAACACACAGTGCTGTTGTTGCTGCTCACATCCAGCCGTGTTTTGTTTCGTTCAGAGACTGCTGTCATTGTGGATTACATCCGATCCAGTTATTTCTTCATACACTTACGAAAGAGGGAAATCATCCTGAATTCGTGTGGCTTTATTTTGCATGTGTAATAAATGTCTGTGTTTCGTGATAAGATCTCATTCCTCCACTGACATAAACACTGTTCACAAACATTCGGTCTTGCAAAAGAATTATGTGATTGAAAAAATACTAATTCTTATATTTTATTTCGTGAAAACATTTATCCAAACACTAGAGCCTACTGGAACCACCGTCTAGTATTCTCACATGTTTAATCTATAACTGGTAATTGATACATATTTTCAAATGAAAAAAACACTGCTGTAATTGGTTTTAAAAAGAATTGTATCTGCTGAAAAAGGAAAGATGTGAGCACCTGACATACATGGGATCTAATTGCAGGCGAAGACGGATAAGTTTTATCAGGAGGAGAAAATACAATCCAAGAAACATGCTGCAGGTCGTGATATCCCCCTTGGTGTTATGTTCATTTCAGAGGAAATGAAATGTACAATGTTAGACAGCATGTTTCCAGTCTCGGTGGACAGCTACACAATGGCTGGAGGGCCGTGTCTGATAATACCGGAATATACAAGCTGTCATTTGGCATAGAATTTTCAATGGAAATGTAGGCATGTGGGACTGTTTTGGTTGCCAAGTAACAGAATAATATCCTGGAGCGGGTATGAGTAGCATAGTTGTCCTCCCTGCTGAATATGAATTGTTTTACATCATAGATAACGTTTTGTTAACGTGTAATTTTGAATTTTAAGTTGATTTTTTTGGAGTGACGTGTTTCATGAATGTGAAATCAAC
Organism: Haliotis laevigata; assembly: GCA_008038995.1. Lineage (NCBI taxonomy): Eukaryota > Metazoa > Mollusca > Gastropoda > Lepetellida > Haliotidae > Haliotis > Haliotis laevigata. The sequence continues at coordinate 226,591 of VKKT01000088.1, forward strand.
TTGTTGTGTGTGAAATGAACAAAGTTCTTGCTGGTTCCAAAGATTGTACAGCAATGCTATAAACAATATATGTCAAATATGTTCCGTTAACATCGAGTAATATGAGCTAAATATGTAACTGTTATAACCCCAGCAAGTCTTCAAACAGTGTCCGTGGACAATGACAGAACTGTACAAGTTTGAATCATTGAACCAATGAGATGTGATTATGACACATTGTTGATAGCAATTAATTTTCTTGCGTGGCAAGCTATAATTAGGCACACATGTGTACTTAAAGCGAGTTTCCCAATTAAGACTTGGGCGTCTCTTATTGAAATACCTCCAGCCTGTCATATCTGCCAATGTTTTCCACCAACGTCGGCTACAGTGTCGTATTAAGTTGATAGGCTTTGTTTTAAAGCTGCACACACCAGCTGGTTATCAGCATATATTGATTTTGAAAAAAAGCCATACATTATTTAGAATTTGTAGCATATTGGCAAGTAATTTAGTTCTGTGTACATTTACTTTGGTATCAAGTTTTCAATATCTATTTTATTTAGTATTTGAAGTATAGTTTTGTAATTCAATTCCATTAACTTTTGTTGAGTTATTCGGGGTTTTAAATATTTGTACTTTATATGGTATTTGTAACATATTGTGTTGAAATACTGCCATTTATGTTGTTCCATTTCAAACCAATTCCTTTCTGGAAATTATTTTCCTGGCTGTGGAGAACGATACGTGAAAGTCACCATACAGAAATGAATCTCATATGAATCTATCAAACACATCTCTAACATAACAGGGTCGGTGGGGTAGCCTAGTGGTTAAGACATTCGCTTGTCACACAGAACACCTGGGTTTGATTCCCTACATAGACACAATATGTGAAGCCCATTTCTGGTGTCCCCTGCCGTGAATATTGATGGAATATTGCTAAAAGTCAAATAAAACCCAAGCCACTCACTCACCCTAACAATGTGATACAAATATACATTTTTTTCCCTTAAGGTCTACAGTATGATGCACATAAAACAGAAATAAAATTGAAGCATTATTTATAAGAAACTAACATTTTCATTTTGTATATTTGGGGAAGAAGGGGATGCTTCTATGGCTCTTCCAAGGGCATCATTGCCTAGATCACTTTACACACACAGCTTTTGTCTTGCAAACATCATTAAACGCGTCTTTGAACAGTTCCTTATTGCCTATTGACTCCAAAGAGTTCAAGACAAGGGAAGGTAACTGTTGACAGATGTATTGCACAAACGTCTTTATTGAGGGAATTCTAGTGTGATGTTGATTTATGGGGAGGCAGTTGGCATTATTCTGTAAGGGAAGGTGATGTATGGAGACAGACAGCTTCTTTTTTGAAAGTGAAAAGTGTTATAGGTGTACAAGTGTTTTCACGATAAAACTGTTCTTTCACAAGGTGTGAGAGACATGTGGTTTGAGAAAATGTCTGTTTATGTTATCATAAATATAGATTTCTTTGCTTAATTGATATGATCAATATTTTGACAATGGTGATGATGATGATGATGATGATGATGATGATGATGATGACTTCATTTTAGAAGTTGGGAAGTATAATACAATTTTATGGATAAAAAAATATTTTATTTTGTGAGTGCAATGTTTCTGTACAATTCACGTGCTCACAAAATAAAAGAAGTCTGTTCACCCTGCAGAAAATGGGTACAAGGTGGGATACTTCATGTGCCTATTAACCTTCAGGCCCCTCAGAGACAGCTTGGGTTATCAGGGGGTAGTAATCATCAGATTGTGCGCTTTGAGCAGGATATGAAGCCTGGAAAGGCCCGTTATAAATATTCTTATTCATGATTAAGAAACTTAGAAAAGAATAAAGGAACACATACACTATCTTAATGACATTGTGTAATCATAAAATGGCATTGTGTAATCATAAATGACATTGAGTAATCACATATCCTGTCATGTGTTCCCCTATTTGTTTGACTCAGTATACATAGGTTCATGTCAAGGTACAGTACAAGGTAATGAGACAGCTGATGGGACCTGTTCAGGCATCAAGTACATGGAATGACTACTGGCTGCTGTGTCGCACAGCACAACTTTTGTTGTAGGTGGTGGGATGTAAGTGTGGCTCGTTAAAAGATTCAATCTCACCTATGGGACTATATAAACATTTTGGCAGGTATTGTACTCTGGAGTGAGGTTTATGGTATATCTGTTCACATGCTGAATAGAATTGAGTTAGTGTCCTATGCTCTGGTATTTTCATGTTTCCTGATAATTGCATGTGTGTTGACAATGTCATGTGTTCTGCTAATGTCCTGTGTTTTGGCAATGTCCTGTGTTTTGACAATGTCCTGTGTTCTAGTAATGTCCTGTGTTCTGGCAATGTCCTGTGTTCTGGCAATGTCCTGTGTTCTGGTAATGTCATGGGTTTGGTAATGTCATGTGTTCTGGTAATGTCGTGTTTTAGTAATGTACTGTTGCCACCATGAGGAATCCAGGTTACAATCAGTCCCAACAAACTGCTTCCACTACCAGAGGACATGTGGTTTAACTCAGTGTCAAGAAGATTGCTCATAATATCAATCCCTAGTTGAGCTGGTCCTCACATGATACAGCCCACTGTCATTCAGCAGGCATACAGTTGCATGTGGTCACCAGTGTGTTGACAAATGTCATGGCTTCTGATTATGTCATGGCTTTGAGTGTCAAGTAAGGAGTGGGCACTTATCACTTCCATATACAGACCACTTAACTCATAAGGGTTTAGGCATGTATTAATTTGAACTTGCTAACAAGACACTTGCACCCACAATTTAGCTGTTCCGGCTGATTATGTCATATAAATAAAAACCGCTCCAGTGTTCTATGGCAGTGTCACTTTAACAGATATCATCATAGAATCTTCAAAACCTGAAACTTTGTCTCTGCTTGCATATATTGACTTATCAAACTTATCTTAAACGAACCCAGAAACTATTTTCATAGTATCCTTTAGAGCTAATAAGACATCAGCTAGTGGATGCCGCCTTAAAGGTCAAAAGTGGTTAGCATCAGAGCCAGTTTCTCCTTCCAGAGCTTGCCTTATCTAAGTGTGTGTGGTATTTAGTTAGACCGATCACATCAGGTTTGTTTGTTGTGCAGGTTAATCTGGGTACACCTCTGATAAGTTACAGTATCACTCCCCTCCAGTCACTGGTGGCGAGAAGTGCAGCACTCACTCACTCGCTCAAGTAGCGGATGCAATAGAGCAGTGACCGGAACTTCTTAAGTGGACGACGGTCATCGCCATCGTTAAGACTGCTACTTATTTGTAGATTTGTACGAGAAATGGGAAGGGGTTTCTTATGGTGATTAGTTATTATGATGTTTTTGATCAAGTGTTTATGGCAATTGAAATTGATTATCTGGGAATGTTATGGATGTTTATTGTGCGGTATCACATTTCCTTGCATGGACTCATTCTTTCTCATATAATGTATTTTCTTTGTAATTCAGTAATTAGAATTTAATACTGTGACGGACTTTTTTAAACTGCTTAAAGTGTCACCTTGAATATTTTTTTTACATGCTCACAAAAATAATTGCTGAAAGAATTATTAAAGTTTAATATTTCAAAGATCCCTTAATCTTTGAAGAAAAAATTAGGTTAGCATTGTCAAGAGGAGAAATTAATCCGCTGCTAAGACTGTGGGCTGTCAACGTCTGTCTCTGCCGCCACTACGTCCCCTTCGGCTCTCTACCTGTGACAAGCCCCCTGATGGCTGCGGCGTGGGGTGATCTTTACAATAGGATTGTGGCACGACTGCTGCTCTCTGCCGAGGGTATCATGCGCCTTCAGCCACTTGCAATCCCTTGGAAGTATCCTCATGCAGTGTACACTCGCGTCCTGAGGTCTGGATAGCTTTGATGCCGCTGAAGGTAGAGCGGACCATGATCTCAGGCCTGCCAGAGTTGGAGAAGATCGATGTGGCATCAAGGGGCTTAGTTTCTTCACATCAGTTAATTAGCTTGTTGCCCATTAGACAATTGCAAAGGTAGCCCCCACTTCCTTCAGGCATTTGTGCAGTGTTTTAAAGAAGACTTTTTGAAAATTGAAAATTTCAAGCCTGATCAAATACGCTTTTCTAAAATTCTTTCCAAGGCCAGTAGAATACTGAGGTGTTAGGAGCGGAAGTCCCATCTTTTTATCAAAATTTGAAAAAAGTATGTGTTAGTTGTTCCTTTGTGATTTTTAATACTGTTTATCTTGTGAATTATAATTGTATTTCACACTATGGTATAGTGTTTTTCAAAATGACTTTATAAGTTTTGGAAATTTCACAAGATTAATACATCTGGGTGTAATTTATGTGTATAAGTTTGGTTGTTTTAAACATATTTTATTGGAAAATGAAATGGATTGGGCACAAATTATCCAACTTAGGAACACCCTCTCCCAGAAGTTTGGATTTATGTGATTACCCTCTACTTCAGTTACACTAAAACATGGGACACAAGGATGGACACAATACACAATGTATTATGTAGAACTGAACCTTGGTCCACTGTGACGAGGAGACGCGTTACCCCACCGCCCTTACCTATATATAGAGATATAGATTGATGGTGGTATTGTTTGATCAGCTCTTCATTTACAGCAGACAGTCAATAAGGATCCTGTAATCAAATTGTAGCTGGTCCAGAGTACTCTCACATCCAGATCCAGGATCCGGAATGTGCCTATGTTTCATGGGCTGTGTGTTTGTCACAAGTAAGCCAGACATGAGGTGCGGAGAAGAGCGCGACCTATTGTGAGGGTCACACCCGAGCTGTCGGCAATCTTTACAATGATGGGTACCATTGATGGCTGGGAAATTACAAAGACGTTTGGATAACCTTTTCCTGCTATCTACTCCGGAAAATTGGAAGTGTACAGTGTTGTCCAAGCGCGTGATGGCTTGTTGTGACAGGCATGCTGGGAAAATTGGCCACGGCTGCACATCCTGGTGTTGTTTTGCTAGCACTCACCAAAATTGCCTGTTAGCCTGTGTTTTGACATGGGTCTGAAACGATGCAAGACCATTTAAGTATACAGGAGTGTGATGCCCCACTGCAACCGCTAGTTGTTGGTGCGTTTGTGTGTTGACTTTCTCTTGTGGACATTGATTACCGATTGTGACTCGATGGAGGACCCTCTGTGTCCTCCCGATGAGGTCGCCAGCCCCGCTAAGCTGGCCATTACGACAGCCAAATAATTGATTCTTTGTTGGAAGCACTACCTCTCCATCTTCATTGCTTGCTTTGCGCCAATAACCGGTCACCATACCTGACAACCTTCAATACTGCTCCACTTGCCCCTGAGCTCGGCCAGCACCAAGCTAAGGCCATTATGTCAGATTAATACCTTTGTCCAGCTGTGTTAATGGGTTTCTACAGGTCTTACATCACCAGGTCGTGTTCCTAACCCGACTTTACTGTTCATCAAGTCCTGAAATAACACGGACAGTCACGGACCTCTTCCAACCATTGTCGTTGCTTTTTATATGTCATTCTTTCTAAGGTGCATTCTTGGTTTTCTTTTGGCTTTTCGTCCCTGGCTTTGTAGTGTTTCAATGTGTCTGAAAATAAACATGTTGGAATAGTTATTGTGCAAGATGGTGTGGGGATAAATACAAGGTTCATCACACTAAACCTGCAGTACTGATGGTTGCATACGGGCTGTTGACATGGGGTGCTGTGGATCTGAGTTGTTTACAGGTTGGTGTGGATCCAGGTTGTTGACCGGTTGCCATGGATCCAGGCTTGAATGATTTGATGTGGATCCCAAATTTTTGTGGTTGTTGCTTCCCAGTCTGGGCTCAATGAGCTGCTTGGACCTCAAGTAGTTTACATTTGAAGTATGTTTTAGCTTGGCTTGTTGAGAGGTAGCTCGGTCCATTTGTCGTCTTATAATCATTATTATGGCTTGAATCCAATCACAATTTGTGAAGTTCAATCTTGATATTCTGTGCTGCGTTAAGTTAATAGTTTATTTACAAGGTCACTAACTCCAGATTCCTCCTCAAGATGAACATATAGAGTTGGGGCCTAAAGACTGAAACTTGTTATGTCCCTTACCAGGATCTGGTGTTCATGGGTTTGAATCCAGTTTGTCCTGTTAGAACCATGTCTGTGTTCCTTGGCTTTTAAGGCCTGATTTCCTTTGGATAATTCTGAATTACAGTTCAAGCTGCATTAGTTAATTAGTTAGATAGAGACATAACTGGAGATGTAGATGTTTGTTAAGCTTTGTTACTTTGTGGTTTCTTTGCTTCTCTACCATCAGCAATAAATTTTATTAGTGTCAATAATTGTAGCCACTGCCACTAGACATCACTACATCAGACAATATGGCTGCACTGATGTCTGTTTGAATAAAGTCCACCATTTACATGCATGGAGATATAGCTTGGCCTTGGTGGTTCTCACATCATCCTTGACCAGAGAAGTTGATATTGCCCATTCAGCAAACATGCCATTGTTAATGGCACAACATTATTGAATTCTTTCAGAGCCAACTTTGTTGAATAATTCACCGAAATGTCTGCATCATACTTCCTGTATTTTGTGAGGTACAAAGGGTGACCTTGATGAAAACCCCGACTCACTTGTCAGTACACCATAATGCTGGTGCGAACCTGGTTAGTGTAAACGATCACATTACCAATTTCATAGAGGGCACCTGACCAAATGAGGCATTAAATTAATATTGATTCACTCGTACCTACAGACTAGCCAAGCAATGCTTAGGCTGGAAACACTTCCACATGCACTCAAGCTTCCTGGGTCCTTTGAGACTTCAGAAGGACTGTGGAACTAAGTAACCCTTCTTGGAATAACCAGGAACAGGTTTCAGACTAGATAAGGACAAGCCAGAGACAGAAGTAGGGTCCATTAAGGTCACAGGGCACTGCAGCCTGATTGAAAGTCAGATGCAGGTCCTAAGGGTGTGGCGTTGGTACTTAAGGTGTGTTAAGGATTTGAGGCAGATTTGGCTCTTTTAGGGCTTAGAGAATGGGCCATTACCATTGTCTTTGTGAGCAGAAACTTGTTATTTGATCAAGAAGTTTAAATTCTTTGACTTTGCTAGAGGGTGATAGGATTAGATGTGTATTGGGTTAGAGGAAGGCCATTATTTTAATACGCAAATCAGGAGTGGGATTTTGGCTAGTTCAGTGTCACTAGAAATGTCTTAGTATAAAAGGATTGTCTAGATGTTTTACGGGGCTTTAAGGATTTGGGCCTCTTTATATCATGTTATCTGCTAACATTGATGTTTTCATGTGGGTTAAATAGCTTTAGCTTGTTTGCATGATATTTTTTTTATGATTCAGAAAATAATTGGCAACTGGAAGCGTATTTGCTCATCACATATAAGCAAGGTTTGAATTTCTTTATGTGTACCTTTTCAAGGAATTACCTCACCCAACCAGGTCCAGTAGGTTCCAGTTCATTAGAGCTTGTAGTAGTCACTTGGTGAGAGTGTTTGCTTGTAATGCTCAGGTCTGGGTTCAAGTCCCAACACAATGATGAAGGCATTTTTCTTATCATTTATCTTTTTCCTTTTCAGTTGTCCCAAATAGTTGCAAACTGAATTCCTGAAACATGTATGCAATTTAATAATTTTGTCTTATGGTCTTAGCTGAATCTAAATCGTATATTTTCATGTCATAAGGTGAAATGAAGTTATCTTTGTAAAACATGATCAGATTCTTTGAAGTTGGCTTCTTAAATCGATATGTTGTGATTATGCTAAGTAAAGATTCTCGGTTAAGGATATTTTTATGGCACAGAGTAAATCTCCTCGGCTGCAACTGATCTCACAGGATTTCCTTGACCAGCCTCCGTTCTATTTTTATGAAAGCAGTTTTAACTATAGTGATATTTCTCTCTCTGCTGACAGGGTTATTTAGCCCATTGATATAGTGGGGCCCTAGCAACCAAACAAGTTGGCTTCAGAAATCCTAGGGGAATCTTTTCGTTCTGATAAGGCTTTAGTTTATGAGTTTGGGTTAATTCTAGTAACAATTGTTTTCTGTTGTTGAGCTTGTTTTGTAAAATATGAACAGGTCTGCAGATAAAGGAACCCTGAGAGGACTTGAGTGCACACTGGGAGTGATATGGAGTCCAATTCATGCCATCAAATCGATCAGCAAGCTAATGGTTTCATACAGTTCCAACTCACGTTGATAAAATGATAAGATTTTTTGGGGGTAAATTTCATCAAGAGCAGTTTTAGATATAGAGTGTGGCATATTGTTTGAAAGGAAATTGGCAAGTCATGTCAGTGAGTAGTTACAATTAGCAGTTTATTATGAAAAATGACACCTTTGACCATTGTCCAACTGTGAAATTGTGTGGACAGCAGGCATGAAGGATAAATCACAGATAATGGTCGTTGATGACATTGTGGAGCGGAAGCTTGCAGTCGCTTTAATTAGTTTCTATGGTCGCGCTCCCATCACAGCCCTGATAATGAGACATTTTCCAACACACATTGATGATTGTTCTCCGTTGCTGTTTTTCTTTGAACGATATTTTCATGAGAAGTGCTGAACTGTTTGGATTGGCATCGCATTCCTAGGATAATAGTATGACATGAAGTAATATTTTATCCTAAACAGTCCATACATATATTGGGAAGTCACCATTACAATGCTAGTTTCAGTTGTGCAGTTTATGTAAAGACAGATACTGCACACAAAATCTGGGTTTATGAGAAAGGTTATCACCTACTTTGGATTCGAATCTGTAGAAATGTCAAGGGACACCTCTCTTGAGGGTTGCGGTTTGTCTTCCCCATGTTGTTTTTTCAGACATAATATAAATTCATCAACTGTGATATGTAACCATGTATGAAATGTTGATATTCATGTTCAAAGTACTTCTTAAATATTTTAGTGAAGCCCATTTCTGGTGTCCCCCGTCGGATATTGCTGGAATGTTGCTAAAAGTGACGTAAGATCAAACTCACCCACTCACTGAAATATTTTATTATTGTACCATTAAAACTATGTCAAAGAGAATGTCAGGATGCATGCATCAAAAAATGAAATTTTCAGATACCTTTAAGTTGCAAAAGATTAAGGTGAGAATTTATTTTCAGATTACTGTTTCATTCAATTGTTTTTAACTTACATATATTTCACATTGGTAGGTTTACTGCTCAACAGTGTTTGAAATTAAGAATTAAATTCTAGTGTTGTAAACAATAATATCCTTGGCATAATGTTGAAAGATATACATAGTGAGGGATCCATAGATTCCTGGTCTACTAAGGGTTATGGTTGCAATCTGTTGCTAAAAGCAGTGTATAATCATATTCACTCACCAACATTTCTGGTCTGGTGGATAGAGCATTGGCCTGGAACGTGGAAAATCAGAGTTGAACACCATATTACACAAGCACACTTCAAAATATGGTGCTTCATGTTATCCTACCTGGCATTAGGCGTTATGGGAATAAAAAGGAATGTGCCCCACTCTGGGTACACAATGTTAGTGAGTGATGTTTTTAAGCCGCTTTTAGCAATATTCCAGCAATATCACGGCGGGGGACACCAGAAATCTGCTTCACACTCTGTATCCATGTGGGGAATCGAACCCGGGTCTTCACAGTGACGAGTGGATGCTTTAACCACTAGGCTACCCCACCGCCCTACACAATGTTCAACTGAGTCCTGGTATCAGTGGCCAGATAGTCTATACAGTGGTACAGTCCATGGAGCGGAGGCAGCTACACACCTGTGCATACATGTCTTAAGTACAACGTTAAACCCTGTTTCACCTCACTTTGATGCTGCAGTTATACCCTACAGGATCATGGATAGTAATATCTTGCAGAGATTAATCCAAGGCAGTGGATATTTGTTGTTTGTTTTTACATAAATTATGGGTTCGTCTGACAAATACTGTCATGTCCCAATAGATATTCCAGTAAATCATGACATGCACCATGACACATGATTCACGTTCCCACTGAGGGCAACACAGACATTACCATTTAGGCCCAATGAAAAATAATGTTAATGTTTGTAAATGACTGTTGGACAGGGGCCATGCAGTCCAGCTTATCAGCCCTAATAAAGGATACTTATCATGTTCAGGTCAAACTCTAGATATCATGGTGTCATTTGTGTCACGAGTCTGTACACTTCACGGAAATGTTCAAGCACATAAACATGATTAGTGTTACACCATTACTCTCACTGAAGCTACAAAAGGCTGTGGTTAGCTCCGAATTGCTTTTTAAAGATTTTTGTTCATAGATAAATTCATCTAATGAAAGCATTATACTTGGAAGTATAGTTTATGGTATGCCATCAATAAGGTCACACGTTCTCGAAAACATAATTAACAGACCAGTGATCCTCGTATACCGCAATTTTTTCAGCGACTTCTTTCATGCATTACTGTGTAGAGATCGGGTATTGACTGGTCCAAAGCCAGTAGGCTTCCGTGGATAGTTTTCTCAGTGCGCACACATTTTTTTAGTTGGAGATATTTTTTCATGGCATTGAAGTGTAAAGTGAAGGGCGGATCTGACTAGGGATCTTGCCCCAGCTTTCTATTTTTGAATCAAGGTACATTCAGTACGATGTGTATCTCGGTATTGTGATTTTGTAGTGTTCTATGGTATTTAGTTTGTTGTTTGTTGAGGGGAGGAGGGTCTGTGCTGAGTGATGAGCTGCAACATGTCAGGATGAAGGAGGTGCAGCCAATACTGATGAAGTGTGGTGATACTTGCAATGGTAGTGGACCAATAGGCATGTCAAATGTTTGTCCATGGTGCGATCTAGTGTGAGGCTGTGAGCCTGACTGGGCCTGTCCATGCTGTGAAATAGGTACAGTGCCTGCATGTGGTGGCGTTGGTGTTGGTATGATCCTTCCATCCTGTCTCAAGAATCTGTCCATGTTATGGTGTCTGTGAGGGCCTAATCAGACATCCATTTCTGTAACCATCAAGCTTCTACATCTACTGTAGCTCTCCTGTTTTAATTTAAACTTGTGACAGTCATAGTGCTTTGGTTGTTATAGTGAACACAGCCCTGGTACGGTTGAGTTGAAGGGCCATCTGAAGAGTAGGACTGAATGAAAGGAACTCAATCTGTTGTTACAGCCAGTGGAGCAGTGTTCCCAGTCATGCTTCTGTTGTCTAAGGTGCAGGTGTTGGCATCCATGTGTAATTACTTCCCGAGTATCACAACGTGACAGCCCGTTACATTCATCGGCACTCTCCCCTCTAATGCAACACACACATTGACTGCTATTTGCATGGTCTTCCCGTTGTGGCAAGTGTATCCATCATGTTGCTGGTGACATTCCATAGATACAGATACCTTGAAACAAGCCCACATCAGCGCAGATAATGTCGTAACGCTAATGCACATGAAATATACGTCACTGGAGGAGAGATGTACTTATGTGGCCGGTGAAGTATGAGCGTCTAATATCGGCGCTGCCAATAATGCTTTGTTGGGGCTGTCACAACTCCTGTTCTGTTCCATGCCATTGTTTACCTCAGAAATATGGCTATCGCATTGTAGCTTGAATTGAAACATGAGCACAGCTTTGTGATTAAAATTCACATCCTTATCATATGTGTCAACTCCATATGGTTCCAGTTGTTTAGCAAAATAAACTCAAATGCTTGTCATGTTTGTGTTGTTTTACATGCGTGATGTTTGTGTCTGTCTGTGTATTGCTGTATTCTGGGTACCACATTGCAGTCGCATTCTTTGTCTGGACAGGAACATGTCGTGATAAAGGACTCGGGTAATTAATTAAGTGTGATGTAAGTGTCAGTGGCCAAGTGTAGTGGTTCAAGTGTTTTCTTGTCACTCCAAGGCCTGAATAGGTTTGATTCTGACACATTGGTTCGAGACATTTTTTGTGTGTTGGAATTGTGATAAAAGTGACAAAATTTGCTAAATCACTTTCAAAGAGGTTTTGTAAAACAATCACTTGTCGCTGTTGAAACCAATTTACTGTTAGCATTTTATTGGACAAAACCATTTGTTGTACACCAGTGGTGAGCTAGCAACTACTCCTGTCGTATAACTTATCTGTTCCGTAGTTTCTGATCCTGGGAAGTTTTGCACCATACCTGTGTTTTGTTGGTGAGATCAGAGTAATGGTCGGGAGTTAGCCTATTGGTATTTGCTATTCACACCAAAAATATGTGTTTGATTCCCTGGATTGTTACCTTGTGTGATTTCTCGTGTCCCAACCATTATACTCCTTGAATATTGTTATAAGTGACATAGAACTATGTCCTGGATTTAAGAATAGTTAATGTATTTGAACTGTTACTTTCAACTTTCCTCCCACTCTGAGCCTTGTGAATGAATCTCACAAGTAGTAACTCAGGTCTTGATAAAGGAAAATGTAGGTACAATCAACCGACCCGACTATGAAGTTTCGGTGATTTGTTAATGGCAAGTAAAGCGTTCATCAAGTTGATCCAATGATTCTGAGTATTCAGTCATCATTGTCTTTGAAGGTAATGAGAACGTCTCTACTTTTAACGATTAATATCGTATGATCAATTACATTAAATTTATGATTGAAGTGGATTTAGGATGCCATTAACATGTGTCATATCAAAGCATGGGTATTAACCCCACCTCCACAGCCATGGTATGTGGCCTGATTCAGACACGGATAACTCGGGCAGATGAGGAAAACTGTAGCAACACAGAAATACCTCTGATAATGGTGGGTATTATTTCAGAGACAGGAATTGCTTTTGACTTGATGTGATTGTTATGGGATTGATGGTGTTTTTATGTAAACCACACATCTAATGTTAGTCAGTTTGAGATGATGATCTGATCAGATAAGAGCTTCCATGAAATAGCTGTCTGTAACCCTGGATGTTGAATGAAAATGGAATCTTTGATAGGCTTCAGTTACAAATAATTGCTTGTGGTGTTTTTTTTGGGTTTTTTCACAGAGTGGTAAAAATTATTACTTCAGATGTCTGTTTTGGTCTTGCAACTGTGAGACTTCGTTCAGGGTTTATGAAAAAAATTGGATGGTTTTGGAAAGGAATTCTTTTGTGCATTCAGACTTAAATAACACGTCAAGGCATTTTGATATTTTAATTTTGGTCATTAATAACTTTCCTCACATCAATATATTGTATTGGGAAATCTCATTTTTGTTGTATTCGACAAAATTAAGTTAAATATGTTATTTATTTCTGATTAGGATAATGAAATTCCAGATGCATGACTTGCATATTTGAAAATTACTTTCATCAACTTGATAGAGAGCTTTTCAAGTTCATTTTGTCTGTGTGAAGCATATTTTGATCAATTCCAACCGAGAAGAATTTGAAAGTTCTGAATCACCTCAAGGATGTATCTGTGATCTGAGGATAACTTCCACAGTTGGTGTATAAACTGATTATTACCTCCATACATCCATCTGACTGGACCAAGGGGTCAGTGTGGAATAACGAAAGTTATCCCACTTGAATGTAATATGATGCAAGATAATCGTTTCCTCTGGTATCTGACTTCACAATGGACAGGATAGACAAGTAGGACAATTTCCCCATTTTGTGTCACTAAGGCTGTAATTACCACCAGCTGCATGTCATGTTTGGCCAGAACGTGCCAGTAAGGGCTGTACCATGGGATTCCATCTGGGTCTACCTTCACTGCATGTGTCATTGTAGAAGTGGTCCATGATCGGGTAATTACAACAGTGTCACTTTCTTGGAAGAGCTTGGTCCTTGGGGTTTGAGTGTGAAAAACTACAGAAGGTCTCCATCTCTAAAGAATCAACTTATATGAAGATCAGGTGGTTAAAAATGTTTTGTGAAGCATGTCCAAACTGCATGGACATTTGATCATGTTATCCACCACAGGTTTGCCTGGCCAGGATTGAAATGTTCTAAGGATCCTGTGACACAGACTGAATATTGCTAACTGTAGCAGGAAGCAACCCCCACACTTGTATATTGGTGTGTTGTATTAATGTGTCAGGCAACTGGTGATGGTTGCATTGGTAGTAGTGGTCGTGGTTGCAATGGTGGCTGTGGTGGGTAGGAGTGAGTGGATCAGTCGGTCAGTAGGTTTTACGCATTTATCAATATTCCAGCAATATCACAGCATGTGACACCAGAAATTGGCCTCACACATTGTACCCATGTTGGGAATTGAACCCAGCCTTTGGCATGATGAGCGATTGCTATAACCACCAGGCTACCCCACCGCCCTTGTGGTAAGGGTGGTTCAGTTAAACTAAGCATACATGATAGCAGCATTATTCCATTTTGAAAGCTTGAATTAAATGTCATAGTCTTCATGTTTGGAAAGCAAGAAATCAGGTTAAACTGACCAATCGATGTGAAGTTAGAGTTGTGACACCAGGTGTTCATGAATGGGTGAGCATGATGGATTGAGGAATTGCTACAAAAATATCATTTGAATATGCTTAACCCTGAAACGAAGAAAAAGTTGTATTTGTCATTTAGGATAAAACAGAAGATTACCCAAGATCACCACCCAGTGATAGGAACCGGACAGAACGTGTTCAGTAGCGATGGAAAATGTTAATGGCCATTGTAAGGTATTAACAGTCAAGGGACATCTGAAAAGTTTAGATTTGGGAAAACTTAAGGTGGGTTTTCATTCTCTTCATGAGGCATGAAGGATGGCACGAAACATGCAATGATCAGCACAGCCAGGACAACACATACATCACTCTAATTTACTGCGGCTCCGCTTTGCATTTTTTCACTTGGTTACATTATTCATTCATTTCTCTTTAGAATTTGTTTTTCACCTTTTGGGGACAAAAAACAGGGACATCAAACAGTTGTGTAGCTTTGATGATTGATTTGGCTTAAGTTTGTAGGGTTTTTAGGAGTCTAAAGTTCAGTATGCCATTTAAAACGGCTCATTTTTCTTTAGTTGATTGTTTAGTCAATATTGAAGAAAGCGTATAGAGGGAAGCGAAAACCCTCGCATTTAACCTAGAAGGTCATAAAGTAAAGTGCTTGAACTGGCCAACTGTTGCATTTGTGGGCATGTCTTCAGTAATGCTGTTCTGACTTAATTTATTTGAATATTTCAGTGAAGAACAATTCTTTTGAAAAAAATTATCAGTTTCGCCAAGAAGGTTGCCGATCAACGGATATATATTTTTTTTGGAATATATCAGACATTTTCACGTCACTTAATGTTTGAAATAACGTTCAATAGAATTAAATTGTTTATGATTACATTTCAAGCACAGATAAATGTAGTTATCAGCAATATGAAGAAAGTTCATCCTTGTTTCATCGCTAATAGATGACTTTACTGTTTTCCAAACTAACATTGGCAGACAAATTTGTATTTGTCAATAATTGCCCATATCAGTAAATACGGAATGAGGATCAGCAGTGCTTTCAGATTGGAAAGCCTCATAATATTTGTTATTTAATTTGTGCAAGTTTTTATTCTGGGAGGAAATACTTGGTTGGTATCTGTTGCCTTCATATTGGTGGTGACATTTGCCAGTTGTGGCTGACCTTGTCCAATCATGTGCTGTTATGTCCACTTGGAAATCACCTTCAAAATACAAAAGGGGTGGTTTGGTAGCCTAGTGGTTAAACATTCGCTTCTGAGGCTGAACACCCGGGTTTGATTCCCCACATGGGTACAGTGTGTGAAGTGCATTTCTGGTGTCCCCTGCTGTGATATTGCTGGAATTGCTGAAAAACCATACTCACTCACTCACTCACTAAAAGATACAAGTAACCAGACTCAAACTATTTCGCACAATAAATGAATTTTAGCTGTCTTCAAAGTTAGATGATTTCATCCTGTCACTTCAATCTTCACAAGACAAAATCTCTAAAGCTGATTGAATTAGTTGTTATAGCAATGAGATCATTTTCATACAAAGACAATGGTCACTTTGCCTATCAAGAAAGTGCTGCAATTATTTCCAACTTGAGAGTGTTTTGAATGTCCATCAGAGTGACCTACTTCCTTGTTGAATAATTACCTTAACCATTGGCGGCATAAAAACATTTGGTTCAAATTATCTGCCTGGAAGGCAACAATTCTTTTTAACCGTGATTTTTTCGATATCCAATTTTGAAATCCTTGTCGCTGAAATCACATTTTGTCCAGTATTCCAGAACAGAAATGTGAATGCATGGTTAGGTTAGCATCAGTGGACATCAGCACTAGACTGCAGGTTACAAGCTGTGGATGGAGGTCAAGCATGAAGATGCTCAGTGGAAGCAATTTGTCCCTGAAGTACATCCACATGCACTGCCAGATCTACTCACTGTTGGCCATTCACAGTGACTAACTCAATTGTGTGACATGCTGGCCACAAGAGTGGGTTCATCCTGGGGTGCTTGCAGTTAATGTGGGGCAGATTTAGTAGATACCAAAATGCATGATTCCTTAACTGAGAATTTGGAACTAGAGATGAATCCTTATTGTTATGGGGGCAGTTTTAGTAGAGGGGAGGATACCTGATTCCTTAAGTGGGAAGCTGGAATTTGGGGGGGGAGGCTCACAATCAAGTAGGAGAATGTTTGAAAGTGTTTGGGATGAAACTGACACCATATTGGAATGGTTTAGTTAATGGAGAGAAACCCCTTCTGGTACAAGATAGGTGATTGGGAACACAGAGGTAAGGTGATGGTTTCAGGGTGACTCCCTGTATTTCCCATCCTCTTCACACACCAGTGATGCTGGTTTGGTTTGGGGTCCATCTGGAGTAATCAATGTCCAAATCTATGAAGGAAATTTCAGTCTTGGAAACTGGAAAACATGGGATAAGATATTTATTGCATAACATTCCATGGAAAAACAGTGGCAGTATTCTACAAACTAAAGATATAGGCACAGTACATATCACATACAGATGACATACAGTGCAGCAATATTATTATAAAACAAATTAAAATCTTGGTCATGCCAAAGTGATTATCATAATGTTTCGATCCCAGTTTGACATGCCCAATATGGAGACAGAGAATGATCTCAAGACTTCAAATTTTCTTTGGATGCTAAGAAAACGTATGTGAGAGTCTGTTAACTGTTCTTTTCTATCATTAGTACCAATAATTCCAAGGTCGGTCTTTGAATACTTGTCCAGTCCGTCCAGCAAGTTGTTTATGTTGCACATTCCTCCAGTTAATTGCTGAAACCATATCAGGATCAATCCAGCACATGCTGTCTGTTTTGTCTGCCATAAAGTGTCCCAAGGTATCCAGGGGTGAAACAGCTGCCATGATGGCTCCAGGCAGGGAGTCAGGGAGCTCCTTACCTAGAACTGGTCACGGTCACCTGATGGCATCAAAACAACTGGCCCTACCATAACATGTAGACTGATGGGGTCACTACCAGCAGCAAAGACTTGAATTAGCCTGAAGAACAGGAACCGGTGATGACATAGACAGCTGCTTCTGCTGGAACATGGTGATGGCCATTTAAATTCAGTTTGAAGTTCGTTGGCAAGATCATAAATAAATGATATTGCTTTTTAAGGATCCACTGTCTATTTTATAAGCTTGTTGTTGAGGAAAGCCTTTCCAATTTGAACTCATGTCTTCTTTGAGTTGTATAAATTAGTTCTGGACCGCAGTACAGAAAGCAGTCTGAGTGCATGATTATGGAAACTGCCTTAGTGTAATATGGACATGGCCAACATGGAGAACATGATTACATTGAGGGATGTTTGCTATTGCATTTTGTGCATACCAGCTGACTGTTAAAGAATGATGTATTTTTCAGTTTATTGACTTATAAAGGAAAGTACAGACAAAGATGGTGTTTTGAAACTGACAGCTTCTGCTGGGTAGACTGGATGAAGTAGAGGTGTCCTTGGAGTGATATTGAGTAGGGGCATCGGGGGGATATCTATGGCTGTAAGTGCTGGTTTGTTCAGTTGTAAAACTGTGTCCTTCATGTATCCAACTGTGATGTTGCTACAATAGTGATCTCGCTCGCTCGCTCGCTCACTTACTCACTCACTCACTCACTCAGGTCGGAGTGAAGGCCACCCACTCACTCAGGAGTGGTCAACAACACCCACAAGCTACAATTTGTCATAAATGTATCCAGCAATCTTTCTACATCTTCTGACTTTTCATGAAGTCAGGGTAATTTGTTCATGTGGCTGTCATCACTTTTGTGCATCAAATCATAACTGCTTCTCTTGCTTCATAGAACACTACAAAGTCACTTATCACCATGTCTACTTCCATCACTTATAAATAACAGTTTACAGTACATTAGCACAACTGGCAGGGCACGCAGTGAAGCTGGGTCGGGGAGACTAACCCCTATAGTCCTCCAGACTGTCCAGCAAGCACCTGCAGCCATATATAGATGGTGTGGTCAGCTGAGAGAGGTAATTACTCTGGCTACCCTCAAGGTACATTATTGGACTGGACAAAGTTAGCATGGTCAGTGTTTGTGTGGAAAAGGTGGACGTCCAGCGGCCACTCACACATGGCGACCTTCTGTGGCCTGGGCAGATATTGTCTACTTCTCTGGTCAGCTGCTTGTAATGGGATTGGATATATTTACAGTTTATTCAGATAACTGGAGTTGAGTGTTAAATGGAGGTTATGTTCCAGACTTCAAAGTATCTCTCACTCACTCTAGGGATTCAGGGTTATGACAGGTCTCTTCCCCCAACCCCTCCCCAATTCATCATAGTTGTTAGTTGTGGTTGTCCTCAATATAAATATCCCTACCAACTCCTCAACTCTGAGAATGTTATGTTCCAGACCTGTGACCACCATGCCAACCCTTGAAACCACAAACATGATCACGTGTCACTCTTCCTCCAGGATAATCAGCACCATGACCAATCCTGAAAACCACAAACATGATCATGTGTCACTCTTCCTCCAGGATAATCAGCACCAGGACCAATCCTGAAAACCACAAACATGGTCACCTCAACACCCAACGCCACATATTCTGATCACAGACTAGACTAGATAAACAGAGACCTACCACACACACACCTTCAGTCACCTGCCACGCACAGGCAGCACACCTTCACTGTATTCACACCTTCACACACACCTTTCAGGGCCCTTGCCACACCCCCTAGCCACACCCACTCTAATCAAGACACCAACACAAACACTCACAGGTCTTAACCTGATGTGTTCGACAGTTTCGTCACGCAGGTCTGGGATTCAGTGTTACCAACGTTAGACTAACTGGTAATATCTGGAATAGTTAGTCTCTCTGGAAATGTACAAGTTTACAAACAACTTCCTTTGAATAGAATAGGGAGCCCTAGTGATCCTGAATGTGTGTAAAATCTGGACTTACTTTGTTTACTGTTACAGCAAGGACTGGATGGAGGAAAAGTAATGTAGTAGAGAGACTGTGACACACATCCTACATGGCTACATAGATCCTGCCTATCTTTGTATCCCCGCTGTTACATATTGAATTGCTATACGGGATTTGAACAGCAAATCGACCCACTCACTCACCCGTTCTCTCACTCACTCACTCACTGTGACACACCTCGTGTGCACTTGTCCTCCTAGTTAGCTCTTCTACCCTCTGAGTGTGCAGTCTGTTTAATTGTTATCTTCTTTAACAGCCTGTTTATGGACACCTGTCCTACAGATCTAGTTCAACCATCTCTGTCAGTCATCCTGGTGTTTTCCTTCTGTATTGAGCAGATCAAAGTGATATCCATGGCTAACAGATGGACAATCCTGGTAATATGTGCCTGTCATACCCAATATGTTTGTTATCCATTTTATCAGCTCTAATCTTCTGTCATACTGTACTCATTGTGGAAAAATTGTTTTGAATACATCAATTGAATTATTGGATATATTTTTCCATGAAGTTTTCAAGATATTGACATAAAGTCTATACACTGCTGCTGCTGTTTGACATTTTATGTTGAATGTAGTCAATTATTGGTAATATTTCATTCATTTTCACTTCCCCACAAATGTTCTTTGGAAGGCATGTGTACCCTAAGAGTATTGTCATTCAGGCACATTAACATGAAGAACTATTGGTGAGGTCAAGTGAGTCTGTCCATCATGGCTGGTTACACTAATGGCGAGCACCCATCTGGACTGGTCATTACCCTAAGTATGTCCACACCAAGGTCCAGTCTCCAGATTCCTGGAGAAGGTAACCACAAATCTCTGGTATCTTGACATCAGAACACAGACAGGTCCATCTTGTTAGAATCTTGGGAAGCAGCTTCAGATGGAAGATAACATTCTCGGGACATAACTTCCTGTCAGGCCAAGTGTAGGTCACTCAGTTGTTTATTGTGGGAGTGACACTTCCCACATTCTGGAATGGCCAGTTACAGACAAATGGACTTCTAGGAGTGAATCTTGTACTTGACATGTCCACTTTAAATCCACATTGTTAACTGCACATCTGTCAGCCTGTGGTTTGAGCTTCTCATATGGATGTGATCTGGGTAGTTTGTGGGATGACTGATGGGCAGCAATGACATGCAATGTACACATACAAATTTCATAGATTAGATATCCCTGTTAATTGGCAGGACTTATGTGATGCTGGTCTGGTGTAGTTAACAGGTGCAGATCCTTGCAGATCCTTGCAGATCCAGAACGTGTTCTACTTGATCAGAACAATGTGAAGCAAGCAGGGTGATTGCATTTGAGTTAATGTAGATAATATATGATATTTATTGCATAGTATTCCATGAAGGAACAGTGGCAGTATTCTATAAACTGCAAATATAAACGCAATAGGTACAAATATATAGAAAACAGACTTGTTTCATTAAAGTCAAGAATAAAAAATAAGAAGAATTATATAAATTATGAGAAATACATGGACTTCTACTGATTTGTAGGAAACTAAGACATTCTTTCTATTCTTGCATTATTTTAATAATTGTTTGTGTTCTGATTTGAATTATTCAATAAATCTTGAAAAAATAGCTATTTGCATAAATTTTCAATATTTTTACCAAATACTTAGGTTCCTACTGACGTATGAATAGAAAATTCATGAATTCAATACTACTGTCATAAATGCAGTTATCCAGATTGTTGTTTCTATGCAACGTGGCGGTAATGGCAGGATATGCTTTATCATGAAACGAGACATGAAGGCTATGTGCAGCAGTATTTTACAATTATTTTTCTGGTCACCTTCATGAATATGTTTATCTTTTTGTATCAGGACATGACTTTCAGGACAATATTTGTATCAAACAGCAAAGTATGGTGACACTTTGAACAAGTGGTGTAGCTGAACATTTTATCAGGAGAGAATGATCGTCTCGTTGTTCATCAACATGAAGATGGGATCAGCTGACTGATCCACAACCTGCTTCTGATGATCCGTTCTGGCATCTGAAATCCAACTAATTATTACCCACAAACCCTCCACCATGTCAGGATGTCATCCCTGCCCCAGGAGTATGGCATATTGTACTTCCCAGATGTCTTCTGCTCCTCAACCAGCAGACGGGACAGCACTACTCACGCAGTAGCATCTACCACTGTGTGCTGGATTTAGGGCCACGACATTGGAAGAGTATTGCTTCCATTATCCCATAGTCTTTTGTCTGTGCATTGTAATGTAAATGTCACGAGTGGTTCCTGGTCACATGGTGATTGTCAGGGGTTGTGTATCCTGGTGGTATATGGGGTCCCTAATTATTGAAATTAATTTGCTGTTTGGATCATGATGTCTGTTTGATGGTGTCAGTGTCATGTGTCATGTGCAAACAATGGGCATTTGATGGGCTGTTTAGCTTGGTATCTGCTTATTGGTGGTACATGTATATGGTATGACGTTTGAAACTGAAGATTAAAGGTATAATGTTTGTGAGCACGATATTGTTTTTTATTATGCTATGTTGGTTTTTATTATGATTGGATGAAAGGAGTGTTAAAACATGTTGTAGGCATCACGTTCAGAGCAGTCAGGAAAGGGATTGCATAATCGTATTACATGCTAGTAATGAACATTAATTTTATTTTATTGGAAATATGATCTCTCTGCACAGTTTGGTTACCTTTCTGGCATCAAGTTTAGTACATCATCATATAACAAAAAATTAAATGCAAATTTATTGTTTTAAAGGAGAATTTTCTGAGATGTACCATGGGTATTTTATTATGTACTGAGTGTAATTTTATCAAAGTAAAGTAAGTGAGTGATCATATTGAGAGTAATTTTATCAAAGTTTAGTGAGTGATCACACAATATGTGCCACCCGGTGCAGTTTCTGTTGATTTGACTGAAGTATTGGTGAAAGTGTCCCTCTTTATCTCCCACACTGTGCTGTTCACGACAGATAAGCTGTCACAGGTTTGTATCTGTACAACCTGAAGGCAAACTTGATATATTGTCAAGTAGTCTAGCCGCAGATTAGAAACTGTTTAGTTTTATTTGAAACTGAGTACTATATATATGTTTTATGTTATTAATAGAGCTTGGTATTGCCACAATTTTTATATTGCGATATATTGTGATATGGGTTGGCATATTGCAATATGTATTGCAATATATTGTAGTGTAACACATGGGTTAAGGTAATTAAATTAATGTTTCCTTTCGTTTGAAACAGTGCCACTGGCCACTGTCAGGACTCAGGTGTAATTGTACAAGAGATCAATTGAAAATGTTTCCAAATTGAAGACTTCACTTTAAAGTTTGAAATTCAAGAAAGAGTGTCTGCCATTTTGGTTTGCCAGTACCAATCTATTATTTTTATCTATATGGTTTAAAAGTCATGGAAATGCAGTTATATGAACAATAAACATTCTCAAAACTAGCAATGTAGAATAATATAAAGGAAATACAAATGTTATTAGTAGTTTTGACTACATCACAAAACTTACTGATCGTATCGGGTGAACCGGTTCGCAAAAAGTGTACCACAATATATTGTATTATGAAGTTTGAATTGCAGTATACCGGTATTATCCCCCATACCTAGTTATTAGAGTGGTGTTAGGAAATAGATTTCATCCTATTTGATTGGCTGCCGTGACCATGTGCTTGTTTAGAGTGCCAGTGAGGAAACTGTATACAGTTCTGGTTGGCTAGCAGCGGCCATCATTGTTATTTCTGTGCATTGATATGTGTGTTATTGATAGATTCATATATTCATACACATTGGGGTTTTTTGTGAACAGGCTTGTCAATTTGAGATTTCTTTTGGAATAAGATACTTATTTAATGTAATTTGAACAATTAGAATAAATCTTTTTTAGATGTTGTGGTTGAATTTCCAACGTTCCATCCTCCCAATCATGACATTATGGAATGTTTGCTAATAGCTTATTCCGTCAGTTATGACATGAAATGTAACAGATGTTCTTAGTAGGCTGTGATGTCTTAGAAAGAAACAGTCATCCTGGATTTTCATTTTGCAATTTTGTGGATGTTCGGAGCATCAAGAATATTTAGATTCACTAACTGAATTTAGACTGGAAATAGAAACTGAAGTCTGACCGGATCAACAGCATCTATGAATACAGGCCGAACCAACCCTTCCTATTGAGATATGAAAATATAGACTTTTTAATATATTGTTTCTATTACTCTTTTGTTTGTGATCAGGGCTATGATAGTATTAGTGGCATAACACATCTTCAGTGGTACAATATATAACACAGGTTCATTGGTATAACACATGACAACACACCTTCATTGGTACAATATATAACACTTCTTCAGTGGTATATACATGACAATAATACATGGCAACACACTTTTGGTATAATACTGGTATAATACATGAAGGTATATAACACTGGTATAATACATGACAAAACACCGTCGGTGGTATAATATGTAACAACACACCTTCAGTGGTGTAATACATAACAACGTCTTTGGTGGCATAACACATGATGATAATACTGTTACATGGAAACACACCTTTGGTATAATACTGGTATAATACATGAAGGTATTACAATATGTAACAACACACCTTCAGTGGTATAATACATGACAACGTCTTTGGTGGTAGAACACATGATGATAATACATGGAAACACACCTTTGGTATAATACTGGTATAATACATGAAGGTATTATAAATATGTTACAACACACCTTCAGTGGTATAATACATGACAACGTCTTTGGTGGTAGAACACATGATGATAATACATGGCAACACACCTTCAGAAGACCGCCAAGAAGATAATGAACGGCAGGTGTATTATGCAGATTTGCTTTGGCTGGGAATCAATGCTTATCTTCTGTAACATATAGTTGTACTGAATCTGTAGGTGATAGGTAAGGTGTATAGTTTAGAATAATCGATAAGAAACCCATCACATGGTGTACAAGTCATCTTCTGTGTTTGACATGGAACGTCTACCCATGCCTGCATGTATATAGCAAATACAGGTTGAGAGTATCACTGGTGATATTGTTGGCAAGCAAACTGTTGTTATACGTTATCTGATAGAATTGTTTCGTCTGTTGAAACATGGGAGCGCTGTATCTTACATCACCATATGTCAGCTTGAATGTGCTTTGCGATTGGTCAAGGCTGAGGTCATGTGATCCTGTATATGTTTCCTTTGATTCCTGTGCTTTGGGCAATGGGTCATGTGGTTTTCAATCTGTATGAAATTGACAATAATTGACAGGTTGTCGGTTTCACCTTCCCATCATTGCTTGATATGTCTATCAGCTTCAGCTGAACTCCTTTGATCTAATTACAAAATATGTAACGGTAACTCGGAACCGTGGATAGAACCTGTGGGATTTCTGGTTCAGATTATCACAGACACACGACACCAGAATAGCCAAGGGGATCCGTCTGCTACCCAGACTTGCCCACGGAGATTCAGACTGGGAATGAGGCTTAGGCATGGATGTCAAAGGTCATTTGGGCAAAGATGAAAGAACATCAATATGGAATATTTGCGCAGGTGTGATTCTTACCCCAGGAGGTTTCTTTGCCATGCAGGAAGCCAGAGCTCGACATTCCGAGACCTACCTATTGTGTTGCTTCTCAAAGCACCCCCTAAGGGAATGATAAAACACAAGCAGGGGATAACCAATCGCTGGCATTTGATCTGTAGCAGCGTGTAGACATTGGGGGAATTCATTAAACTTTGGCACCAATGGTCCTTCCAAACTTGGCTGATTGGGGTAATTGTGCTATAGGTGATATTTCGGTCAGACAAGTGACGTTCTTTGATTGGGGCATGACCTGGTGCCAGTGTTTTTTTAGATGGTGTCGTCTGATGACTGAGTTATATTTTTAGATGTGTGTGTTGCTGATTGTCATGTGATATTCTTGGCAATTATTGTTGATTTTGTTTTGTTACAGATTGCAGATTAAAAGGATGAAGATATTGTTGAGATCCAGGTCAGTTTTTAGTTTGTTTCTGTAGATAATGAAATAGATGTAGAGACATCCTGTTTACCCATTCAATCACTGAGGTCATGCGACATGGCTCCTGGTAGAATCTGTACAATGTTAAATGTCCTCCAGATGCTTATCATTGACATGGGATTGTCATAAACTAAAAATATAATCAACAAAATGTTCCTTATGTTATATATAAGACCTCGTTGTTTCAAGAAATCTCTGACAGGAATTGTGAGCACAGAGTCTTTGGAGATCTTCGAACCAAATTGTACAAATAATCAGCATTTGTGTGTCAGAAGGAACTGTATGAGACCAGGCGGAGTGCCATACCAGTGACATTCCTTGCTGGAAATTGTAATCACACATACTTTTTGTGGTTATTGTTATTTGCAGAAGGAGTCTCCCATCTTGAACCATTATGGCATGGTTAGCATTGATTCATATGGGAAACAGTCTTTTTCTGTGACATGGAGACCAAATTGTACCATTCCAATAGTCTCCTCAGACCATAATGGAAGAAATATTTGAAATAAGAGCAACTATGGCCATGCATTCAGATACAAAAATGAAACTCTAGGACATGGTTTTGTCATCAAGACCAATCATGAATATGATACGGAGAAGATCAGGAGGTACACTGCTTAATGAAGGGCATGTTGATCCTTTATCATGTGATCACCAATGGACAGTGCGTTGAGGATATTTGGTGTCTGTGACAACGCAATCATTACATGGCCTGGAGACCTGGTGTCACATGTAGGTCTTTAACACTGCAAGGAATCTGAGCCAACTGCAGATCAAAGAAGACTGTATAGATATCAGTGTAAATGGCGGAGTGGAATTGTATCGGCTGTTTTCATAGTCGCACTTCACAGATGACTTTGCAGTGTATATCGATTCTGAAACGTTTTCACAAGACATCTGCTGTTAGTACGAGATTCAGAGAAAACAATAATGTCATCTCGCTGGCTTATTTTGCTCTTTTTCTCTCAATGCACTGTTTTCTTTTGGAAGCAGACAGCTCTTGACTATCGGCTGTGAAAATGTTCTTCGGAATTGACCCAAAAGTTTTCTTTAGGTGACTAATTGCATGTTTGCTGTCATTATTTGGACAGAACTTTCTGGGTATTTCATTTAAAATCGTCAATCTAACTGTCAGCGATCTAAAGACGATGCATCTAAATGGTTAGATTTATTGTTTGGTACTTCGATTTATGTTTTTCATCACATCCACTTTAAGGTTAAAGCTAATTATTTATTTGTTCTTGAGAATTGCCCATTTCTTCTCTAAAATATTTTTCAATTTAGGGTTAATAGAGTGTAATTGTCTAAACTTTTAGCATGACTATATTTTATATATAATACCCCCAAGATTCGGTGTGGCAAGCTTATGAGAAAGAAAACAATAAATATCATATGTAATGATTTTTATACAGAGTAACTTAAATAGACAAATTACACCAAAATATAACGATATATAATGTTTATTTCATGAAAGCACAAGACTGTTGACAATGCAAACATTTCGTGGGAACTCCCACTTTTGATGTGACAGTATAGCTGAGATATTGCTGGTGGATGTTAAATATTTACTTCAACACTTCTTACACTTGTGTAAATTGCTGTGAAACTGCTGATGCAGCAATAAGCAGTGTTGGCTCATTTGCTTACTTTTGAACAATTAACAATGTATGAAGTTCTTATCATTGATCTGATTAATGATGAAGACGTTGCTTTTGGATGGAGAGGCTGCACATGGCTACAAGTTTTGATGCCTATCTTAATGGATTAATAACATAGAAATCTGTTCTCATTCATATTTCACATCAGTAAGATGAAATTAGTTTGTCGGGGAAAACTCCTCCTTCTCTAACCCATATGTATTTAATTGCATTCTGTTCTGTCAAATTTGAAACTCTAGTCTTTCAACCATCTGATGAGTGTGGTTGTTCTAATGTTTACCTTCAAGTCAAATATTATGATTTTGTTTTGATGTCTGTAAACAAGATTAGAAGGACAAGTATACTATTAATTTCAAGGTCAGACTGATGTACATCAGGTTAGTTCTGTTTAAGGTCACATATAATCATTATACATAAAACTTACAAGAAAGATAAATATCAAGAATTTTGTTTTTAATTTCAAATTCCTTGAACTGTTGATATTTATAAACTTTTCAAAATGTTTTTTGTCAGTGCTAAATGCGTATCTATGTTCGAAATATGATACTGCTGACATGACATTAAGGAACACCCTATTGTTTCCTGAAACTGTATTGATATTTAACAACTGGTTGTTCTATAATGTACACGCTTCTTATGGTATTTAGTGTATAAGTATTACTGAAGCATACAACTTTATAGACAACAAGTTCTTGTTTCTTGTGTAGAGCGACAATTGAGTAAACAATCTGACACCATTATCAATGTCTGAATTGTAGCAACTGTAAGTTTTAAATCAAATTCATTTTGACGTATTTATTTCAATGGCTTGAGTAATAATATCGTATTGTATGGCATGGATGGTTAGTGTTGTAATGATTCTATTATTTGTGAGTTGTGTTCAGTTTATCAGATAGCTGGATGTCTGGCACTCTTCAGGTGCGGAAGAAACCTGTGTTGAGGAATAGCAGGATCAAGTGATCCAGTATATCTGTATGGATGACATCGATTTCATTGACCTAGTGTATTTATCAAAGCCCGGAACCATCTATAAGAGGTTTGACATTAGGCTGATTCATGCTCTGTCCAAGAAGGGAGTCGCTCATGAAAGAACACTTCTTGCTTCTTATTAAGAGTCCCTGACTCTATTCGGGTCAACCATTTCTGTATCTTTTGTTCCTGAAAGAATTCCTGTGATCTTCAGCCTCAAGATGGGTTTAACATATCTTCCCTTGATGTGTACAGTTGTAATGGAAGTTGAAGCATCACTTGGATGTGTACAACCCCCAGTATGACATGCCCTGTCAGGTGGCGACACTCACATATACACACCTTGCTGCCTTGAGTGATCTTAATAATGTGTTAACACTAGTGCAGGTGAGGACAACATTGTTGTTCAACGGAACAAGACTCTCCAGAAGGACAACTCAGTGACCTCGACCCTGGGTGGTTGGCTCTGATTTATATTAGATGAGATTAGCATTAAGAGGGTAGATTATGTGAATTTTAGAAGTTATGCATGATTTTGTTATGTTAAGATTGTTTTCGCTGGACAGCA
Source organism: Haliotis laevigata (assembly GCA_008038995.1). Lineage (NCBI taxonomy): Eukaryota > Metazoa > Mollusca > Gastropoda > Lepetellida > Haliotidae > Haliotis > Haliotis laevigata. The sequence goes on from VKKT01000088.1 coordinate 255,169, forward strand.
GCAGTATATGTAGTATTACGTCTGATTATTCTTTTTTCATTGTTGTTCAACGTCTAAATTGACAGCAATATTTGCGTATCGACTGCTGTCGTGAGATCTGGGAACGTTTGGTTCACAAAAGTGAGTGGGTTAATGAATGCATCAATACCCTTCCATAATCACAAGGGCAGTGGGGTAGCCTAGTGGTTAAAGCGT
>VKKT01000088.1:255413-269008 GCA_008038995.1 Haliotis laevigata
AAGCCCATTTCTGGTGTCCCCCGCCGTGATATTGCTGGAATATTGCTAAAAGCGGTGTAAAAGTAAACTCAGTCAGTCAGTTCATAATCACAAAAACCTCAACCATGTCAACGATGGAAATTGAATATCTACCTGGTGAGTGGAAGGCCAGTAGATAGATCTTGGGGCTCCTCTTTCTAATATATGCTACTTGTTGTCACCCTGCCTGGTGCTCACAATTTAGGAGCTAAATCAACTTGGAGTCACTAAACTTCCCCAAGTGAGATGTATATATTTAATTGCTGTACCACAAAACCGCAAAACACAAACAAATACACAGGATCCAGGTAATTAAAAAACTTTTGCAAAGTGAAAAAAACATACAAGCGTTAGAATGAATCAAATGTAACTGATAATAATAGCTACATGCCGGATGTACTGAGAACACAAAATGAATGTGATGTCTTGTCATGGATATTTTACTCAGATTTGGGTGAACTCTTTGATGATTTGTTTGTGTTGCTTTTTCCGTATTTAAGCCCGAAGGCTTAAAACCCATAATCGTCCATAAAAGAAATATCAAAAATTTCCGATCTGTTTGTTTGCAGGGAGCATTGATAGATTCTAATGAAGCGGTCCGATTACACTGAAAGTCCATTCACTTAAACATATAGCAAATATTATAGTTATCTTCCTCTCCTTCAAAATGCATGATTAATTATGGGAGTAATGGATTAAAATGATTAATTGCTTGGGTAAACAGCGGAGGAGTGTTTGTGCACTGTAGGCTATGGAAGACAATGGTAGGGTAATTGAAGCAAGTACTTATTGACTTCCATCAGTAGTCTCATTAGGTAAAGTGATATAATGAATTGCAACTCCATACAGATTAATAGTTGATTGGAATATTGTATTGATGGGTATTGTGCTGTATTGATCTTGCTTTCTGTCAATCATTAGCGGTATGTATGGAAGCTCTCGGTTAAAGCAGGGAGGTCGGACGGATCCTAATGAGGCGTTGAATGTTGTGTTGGACCGATAAGTTCAGATGATTTGTAGACAATTTGGTCCAGTTTCCAGAGATATGGTGGAAGTTTTCACAGTCAGATAATGTAAAATAATAAAGGCATTATTAATTAATACAAGACACTATGAAAATAAATTTGTCAGTAACAGACTGAATAGGATGTGACAAGTGGAAGGAATATATAAATAACTTATAATCTTATGGGTATTATTGTTGTTACAATCAGATTAATTGGTTGATATATAAGATAAACCCTTTCATTTTGTTGTTAGTGTATAAAAGAAGAAATGGATATTATCATATGAGTTGTTACTTGCTCTTATGACCATTGTGCAGTTGGATGTAATGCCAATATTTACTTAGAAATTTGGGAGATTTACTAAAATGCAACATTGTTGGGTTGAGTAGTTGAGTTGGATGTAACCTCAGAGTAACCAGGTTACGGGACAAAACGCCATGGTTGTGTTATCATTGTGGCTGTATATAGCCTGGTACTGAAAGAACCTCACAGTAACCAGGTTACAGGACATAACGCCATGGTTCTGATATCATTKTGGCTGTATATAGCCTGGTACTGAAAGAACCTCAGAGTAACCAGGTTACGGGACATAACGCCATGGTTGTGATATCATTGTGGCTGTATATAGCCTGGTACTGAAATAACCTCACAGTAACCAGGTTACAGGACATAACGCCATGGTTGTGATATCATTGTGGCTGTATATAGCCTGGTACTGGAAGAACCAGGTTACGGGATATAACGCCATGGTTGTGATATCATTGTGGCTGTAGATAGCCTGGTACTGAAAGAACCTCACAGTAACCAGGTTACGGGACATAACACCATGGTTGTGATATCATTGTGGCTGTAGATAGCCTGGTACTGAAAGAACCTCACAGCATCATGACATGTCTGCAGGGGAATTATTTGATAAATTCTAATGTCTTGTGATGTTCGTGTCTTCCACAAACACATTACACAAAATCTTTTACATACCCAGGAGCATGGCCAACTGTCTGTGTGTAACGTTTGTGTAGATGACATTTTCATACTCTTAAATTGTGTTCTTGATTCCTCTGTAGCTACAAGATGCATACATCATAGATTTCTAATTTGTAAAATGTCACATTTATACACATCGGGGAATTGGTTGATGTAGAAAGTGGGAAAAATCTCATTCAATTAATCTGCTGGTTTGAATGTGGCAGATATTTTAAATTGTTTCAATTGGGTTATGTCTGCTCGTGGACTTACATTCAACCACATTTGATATAAAATAATTAGAATTTGATATAAAGAATATTTCACACCAGAGAAGGGACGTGGAGGTTTTGTACATGGCCGCCACCCAACCATGTTTCACTGTTAACTACTCTGTCAAGGTGGCTCCACGTTAGACAGCTGTAGCCATTAGGGACACTTAAAGAGCTTATTTCAAATGAAAGAAGGTGAATAATTTGACTGTCGTGTCAGTTTCAGTAAAATATGGAATGAAAGGAAAGATATTGCCTCTGTGATGTGTTTTTGAATTTTCTGTCAGTTTGAATTACAGATTATTGGTTTTGAAATACGCATGATGTTGCATGTCGAAATGACAAGCTGCACACTCATACATCAAATATCGTGCTATTGTTGCATCAGGCTCGCTACAACTGTAGGCTAGGTTATAAATATGTGATCATGTACTTGAATAGTTTCAGAGTGAGTAGGGTCAGCTCCAGGCTTCAGCCACATGGAGAGGTTGTAATGAAGGCCCCGTCCATTCTGTCTGGCACGCTCCACTGTAATCTATCCAGGTGTTGTCAATAGCGCTGCTTATTGCCAGTCAATCAGCGGCAACTGACCGCCCTAAATAAACACTGGTCATTATATGGTGTTGGTGGGATGGCCTAATGATTGACTCGCTACACTACTGAATGTCTATACCTACTTTTACTTATAGGAAGTGTGAGGATGTGTTATTGAGGTAATGGTTTGAAATTAGCGTGTGTGTGTATTGACATGCAAGATGATTGATTGAAATTGTCGTGGAAATAGATTTCAATTTGTGTTTAAAGTTTGATGAGATGTTCAGAGTATGGAGTTTGGCAGGTAAGTCTTTGAGTGTGTACATCAGTGAAATGTCCTTGTACAACCCGAGGTAACAATGGGGTCATTTCTCAGGGGTGGATTTCTTGTGCACCACAGTTGTTCTTAAAGGTGAAACAGTAAATGAGGATGTTTTCCTGTTTAATAGAAAGAACCTTCAGTTCCTAATATTTTCTAGTCATGATCAAGTATTGTGTAGACACAATGGCTAATTAGAAAATAAGCATGGCAACCAATGTTGGATAATTTGTTGGTCAACAACCTACCATGTTTTTGTGGCCCCGTGAAGATCCAGTTTGGAATTGGTCTTCAGTAACCCATGCTTGTCGTAAGAGGTGACTAANGGGATTGGGTGGTCAGGCTTGCTGACTTGGTTGACACATGTCATTGTATCCCAATTGCGTAGATTGATGCTCATGCTGTTGATCATTGGATTGTCTGATCCAGACTCGATTGTTTACAGACCACTGCCATATAGCTGGAATATTGTTGGGTGCGGTGTTGAACAACAAACCAACCAACCACATTTTGGTGTGAGAGACATCTATGACTGATATTACCAATCATTCCTGTTCAGCCTGAACCTATGTTCCTTATTAGGCTGCTGTGTTATGACTGAACTGAGTGAGTGAGTTAGGATTGACAAATTGTACTTGACCAAGCCCCTTTACTGAAGACTATTCCAACATGACTGTAAGACAAGTATCAAACTAAATCTAGATAACCTCTTTAATATGTGAACAGCTTCATGAGTTATCAAGTCTGTTGTCAGTTTATCGGAAGACTGAACAAAAATATATACCTTGTGATTGTTGAAAAGAGTTATTAAAAATAGGAGTTATCTTCTCTTGACGAAATCATTAGCAAAATACCATTACTCTAAAAACTTCCCCTCATCATTAGCAGAATGCTATTATCCTAACACCTAACCGTTATTCTTCTGTTTTTGCCACTCTCTTAAAGCTTAGCTTAAAAGGAAAACTCAAGACATGTTGACAAATAAGATTTCTTGTGACTTCAAAGAGAACAGAAGCGAACGCAATAATGCCTTCAAGGAGATTGACCTTGATCACGGAATATGGAATGTAGTTCACAAAATTGCTTTTCTGTAGTAATGCTTCAAGAAGGTTGGAAAGAAGTTCATCGGTGTGGAAAATAGTATTTGGCAAGAGACCTCTTCTAAAGCCTTGTCAAGTGAGTGGTATTTTTAGTTCAAAACATAAGTCTTGAACAAGTTTCCTGTTACCAACCTATCAGAGTCTGTTTCATCGTAGAATTGCTGTTTATAAATAGACTTCACTTTAAATTATTTATTAGCTGAGAGCATTTATTTTATCTACAATCCAGCAGTTTCAATGACTGACAGAAGCAATGAAAGCTAGAATACAAGAAGGAAAAAATGAATAAAAACTGGACAAGGATAAATATTCCCATATTACCCTTTGTTATCTGGGTTGGGAAATAATCTCCTTATAGCATGCCTTCAGCGCCATTTGATGACATCTAAACCATTTGGCATGATTTACCATTTATAAGACATGAACATATCAGTTTATCTTCCCAACAGGCAGAAACTGAGTCTTCTTTCTGAAGTTAATGGTATGATATATTACTGGTAGATATTTTGCCAATTATTGTTCTTGCAAATAGGATTCAGGAAACAGTGTCTATGCAGCTTGTGTGGCTAAATCAGTAAAACTTTGATGATTGCAGAGAAAAAGCTTTACATATTGTAAGTTTAGGGGTTCATTTAGCTACATCCAAACATGAAATCAAGCAAGTCCTGGAATGTGACTCAGAGCTGTGTAATAATATCTGCTTTGATGATTTTGTAGACCATGTGGGGGGAGCTTCCAAATGTCATACCAAATATCTTGTCTGATGACATCATCATCCACTACAACTTACAGCACACTGATCTTGGAATGAAGTCAGCGTGAACTATTAAACATGTATGACTTTTTAGATGATTCTGCATTTAGAATCAGATATCTGTCTGGGACATTCTGATTGGAAATGTGCTCGAAGTTTCTTCTAATGGTTCAAGACTTCAAAGTGTGTTGTTTGTAATTCACCATTTTTGGAAAAGTTTGGCTAAGGTATTTGTCAACTATTTATGCTTTCTGTAGCAGTTTGTTTCTGTATATTTCCTCGCTCAACATGTGAGAGACATCAAACATTGTCCCTCCACATATCTGAGATGTGGACCATTGTCTCTCCACACGTGAGGTGTGGAACCATTGGTTCTCCACACATGTGAGACGTGGACCATTGTCTCTCCACAGGTGAGGTGTGGAACCATTGTCTCTCCACACATGTGAGACATGAACCATTGTCTCTCCAGACATGCGAGACGTGAACCATTGTCTCTCCACACACGTGAGACATGAACCATTGTCTCTTCACACATGTGAGACATGAACCATTGTCTCTCCACACATGTGATACATGAACCATTGTCGCTCCACACATGCGAGACGTGAACCATTGTCTCTCCACACACATGAGATGTGAACCATGGTCTCTCCACTTGCGTGAGGTGTGAACAATTGTCTCTCCACACATATGAGACTTTAACCATTGTCTCAACCCACATGTGAAACATTCGCCATATTGTCACTCTGCATATAGGAGAAAGTAATCAAACAGTGATACTGAAACTAGAGAATGATGTATGCCTGCTGTGATACAGAGCTACATGTGTAGGAGTATTGTGCCAAAAGGCATGGTGTTTTATGCTGTTGCCTAGTAATCCACTTTCCATGTGAGTCGTGGTTTTAGCAATATTCCAGGAATATTACAGTGAAAGACACCAGGAATGGGCTTCACTGTCAAAACATGCACATGTTTGTACCACTCACCCATTACAACAGTTCTCACTTGTACTACAGGCCTCTGACCTAAAAGAAATATATATAAACATAAACATTTTGAAAATACCCTGAGATACTTTTGGAAATTACTATGCAAGCATGAGGAAAATACAGTAAGCTTGTAAGAATTGGAAAACTACCATTCCACAGACTATTAAGATGATGGCGCAAAGTAGTGAAACGCCTCTGGCTATAGATATATTGCTTTGTGGAAATGATACATGAAGTCTGTTCAGGGGATAGCCCATGATGAAATATTGTACACCTATTCTTTATGAAATCATCTGGCTAGACAACTTCAGAAAGTGTTAAGTGAATTGAGCTCATATTTGACATCCCCAAGTCTGTGGCAGGGAAGATTACCGTGGAACTGCAGACCGCTTTAGTGGAGAGGAACATAGCTGCCTCATTGACAAAGCCCAGCATATTTGAAAGACCTAATATACTTTAATTGATTTGCCTTAAAACTTTGGCGTTTCACTGGATGATCAGTTTGACACATTTGATATACATAGTTGCTGTTAATATTGTATACCGATAACCAGGCACGAAGGCTTTTGCTCTTTGATCTGGTGATCATGGGTTTGATTGTATCAGCAATGGCAAGGTGCTTATCAATAAGTCTATGATATGATATATAGAATCGGTCCAGCAAAGCAGAAGAACATCATTGATTTTGCTTCTCATCTGTCATTTCCTGATCAATTTGGCTATCTACAACTTGTAGGATTTATTACACCGTTCCCTGCGACAAATGGACTTTTATTGTATTTTCCAACATTTCTCGATGACCCAATACTTTATTGATGTTAAAAGTAAACCTAGTACTAACGTTTGTGACGCTACATCCTGGCGTCTAACTACATTGTGGTTTTATATGTTGATATTTCATTTAGCATCAATCAATGAATTGCATTCCATCGCAGTAAATTAATTGTTTTTTCCAAGCTGGATCTCCTTCACAGATTTGCTAGAGTGAATTTCTATGGATTCTGTCTCTCTTAGGTGACATTAATTCAAAATGAGATAATCCAACGTAAGTGTGATGCTACGTCATTTCTGGCCATCTCACTTTGATTTAATTTCCTTTCTCTGTTGCTGCCTTGCCTATGGAAGCACCATCAAGAAGATGGCACATTAACACAGTTTAGTTCGATGAATAATCACACTTTTCACTGTTTAGTTATTTGTGAGTCTTTCGTATCTATTTGTGATCATGTGTACCGGTATTTCATATCTACTATTGATCATGTGTCTTTCATATCTATTTGTGATCATGTGCCTTTTGTATGTATGTGTGATCATGTCATTCGTATCTATTTGTGATCATGTGTCTATTATTATTATTCATTTTTTTGTATTTATTAGTCTTTTGCTTCAGTTGATTGTATAAAGTTTTGGTCAAGCTGCTTTCAACTCATAGCTGACAGAAACCCATTTGAGGTATTTTATTTTGTCATTTATGGTTTTGTTCTAGAGTTATGTCCCTTAGCTGTAGCAGGATGTGCTGGTCACAGGTTAAGGTTTGTGTTGACCAATCCTTGGTCTGTTGGTAAAGCAGCATCACGGTCCTTACTCTTTCATCTGAGATGAAACTATAACTAAAATGATATTGAATGTGGTTTTCAGTCCTTCACTTCTCATTCACTCAAACTCACTCACTCTCTCACTCTACAGTGCAGACTACAGATGGGATTAATATGTCTGCACTCTAACAGGGGAGACTGTTATTTGTTAATGCAAGGAGAATCACATTGTGACAGCTGTGGTGAAATTTGATAACATGCACGAGTCTCTGTCATGCAAGGATGCACAGGTTATTTCATGTGCATCGCCATGACAACATGCGGCCATCTGCACACTGCACAGATGTGCAGGATTGCTATGTTTTGTGTTGGCCTCATCATGCAGGTTGACTTCATCGTGCGGGTTGACCTTGTCTTGTGGGTTGACCTTATCGTGTGGATTGATCTCATTGTTTACGTTGCATTTCAACTGGCAAGCTTGGGTGGCTCAGTAATGGAAGTCACCACAACTCAATATGCAGAGTTATGTCCCTTCTATATGCCAAGATCCTGTGGTCATGGTTTCAAATACGGATTTCCCACTATCCCTTTTCTTTATTTTTTCAGCACCATTTTGCTTGGATTTTTTAACTTGATAATTGTCTAAGATGTGAATGACTTTTGGTTTTCAGGAATAGTATTCAGAGGGACATATTATTATGTTCCCGATAGCAATGCTAGTGTTGAGAGTAAAACCCAACTCACCCCACATGAAGGAAGGCCAGGAGGTAAAGTGGAGTCCTCAGTCTCATCACGGTGATGATATGGGAAGACTGAAGAAGTTTCCTGTTGTTAAGGGTTTTAACTTTTCATACTTTGACAATCAGTTGCCATAAATCAGATTATGTCTATTGTGAGTTTGTCAAGTGTTGTCGAGTCAGTCTTGGATAACCTTTGGAATAGCCTCAGCTCTCCACCCACGGTGACTGGGAGTAACAGCGATGGGGAAATTCCTGATCACTGCCCACAATTACCAGTCAGTCAGTTGAGAGTTTTGGTCCGGGATCACAATGACCAGTCAGTCAGTTGAGAGTTTTGGTCCGGGATAACAATGACCAGTCAGTCAGTTGAGAGTTTTGGTCTGRGATCACATTTACCAGTCAGTCAGGTGAGAGTTTTGGTCTGGGATCACAATGACCAGTCAGTCAGTTGAGAGTTTTGGTCTGGGATCACATGTGAAAGTACACAAAACAAACACATCGCAGTCATTATGGTGATTCCAACCATTTGGTATTTCTGAATATTTGATTTTGATGCACTATGGTATTCCCTTTTGAATATCCTCAACTTACACCTTCTGGAATATGGCTTCAGGAATATGGTTTCACACAGGAGTATTTTCTTATCAAGTGAGCAATACAAACCTTGTTGTGCCTCCAGATTTTATGCTTTTAGCAAGATTGTCGTAACAGTGTTAATGGACAATGGGAGCTGAGTTGCTGGTTAGTTATGCATAATACAAACAGGGACGAGCGAAGATAACGAAACATCTGCCGCTTGTGCTTCAAGGAAATACAAACCTGTGGGAAATTCACAACACAAACAACCAGAGTCGTTGGTCACATCTCACTCTGAAGTTTAATTGAAGAAACAAGATTAAGCAGCAGATCTGGACAGTGCTAGTTGTCCAGAAGTGCACTGGCCCGACATGGGAATCTGTTATTGGGAATAGAGCACAGGTGTCGTGGGGTTTTCAGATCCTCTGTGTATTAGTCCAGGGATATAACTGTAGTGAATGTTTAAATAATACATGGGCCATGTCATATTATCAGCTCTCAGATTACGTACTAATGTATTAATTGATATCTCTTGTGGAAAGGTTGTCGCCATGGATCTGATGCAACGCTCAAACATACAAGGGCTAGAATTTATAAATTTGACAGGCTTTGAACGCAACTCATCAGGCTGAAAGACTGCCTGTGTGGATAACATCAGAATCTTGCCACTGCTGACTGAGGATAAATACAGTAATGAATTAATAATGTCCATAGAGTTATTTACTCAAACTCTCAAAAGACACCAAGCTTTTGCCATCTACAGCTTAGTGATTGGCTAGTGGAACTTTTGTCAAGGGACTCCGTTGTTTATTTTGCTTAGTGAATTGTTCAATGGTGTCCATTTACTTTTTAATGGACTGTTAAGCCGTAATATTCTGGCCAATCCATCTTTGTATTAAAGGATTAATTGTGTCAATGTTGTGGGACCTGCAGGGTCCTGGTGTGCTGAACTCTTGTACTGTAATGGCTTGTTACCTGAGCTGTGGGGATTTCCTAGGTTTAGTATTTGTGGGAATATGTATTAAATGTTTGTTGCCTTGATAACAATGGCTATCATACTTGAGCTGGTTCTTCTGTACATAAAGACTGGTCATTGTATCAGCTGCTTCAGCCAAAACACCTTCCATATTCACAAAATGTTTTTTTCCTATATTCAGCTGTTTGAAAGTGAAAGCACTGGCACATATTTTTATAAATTTGTGTTTCGTTTTCTGGTTCTTTGGTAATGTCTTCAGGTGAATGAAGTTTTTGTTTCAGTATGAGTTTTGAAAAATGATCTCTTGAAAAAGGCACTACAGTTTCCCCCATTTCTGTATAATTGTGAGCATGGGTGGCCTTGTAGACACATGCCAAGTTCTGGTTGCATGGATATGGGTGATGGGTTTGAATCCTACTTACTGAGCGATTGTTCCAAATTTTCCTGACACTGTGAGACGAAACACTGTAATCAGAAGCAGTGTCAGAAGTTAAGCCCTCGTTTTAATTTGATGGTGACTGTTTTCCTGGTGGCAAGTCTAATGGCTGTTGGCTCGACCAATCACCATTCACAACTTGATGATAAAGCATGCAGAGCTAAAAAATCATAGAAATTCCAAACTCACCGACTCATGTGGTGGAAACCTTGCCACGCGACCCTAGTTTGCAAACACTTAAAGAATGCTTCAGAGCTTCCATGCTTTTCCCATAAAGAAGCTTACATTCTATGTCTGATGGTTGCAGATCTCTGCTGCTGCTACAAGATTGTTTGTCTGAGCAGGGGAGAGTATGGCTGTGATGGTGAGGACAACAGCAGGCAGTAACGAGGCAGTTACAGTCCTCCAGTGAATGAGATTTATTATATTATTCATTGTTCTAAGATAGAGTCGTACAAGTATTTAGGTTACACATTGGCAACACAGATTGATTTGTGCATGCCAGGAAGGCTCGCCAACGCCCAACAATCACATGACAAAAGGGACACAGATCAAGCCAGGTTTCTGGTGCTGGATCTATTTCTACCTGTTTACTCTGAGGTTCGCGAGGATCACACGAAGCTGATAGTGTGTTATGTCATCATCTGTTGCCTCGTCTAACATGATGATGCCAGGGAAAGCTTCTGCTGCATGCGAAAACCGACGCTTAATTTGTCCAAAGTTATGTCTATTCAATGATGGTGATATGTTGATTTATGAATGACGTTTTTGAAAGAGTTGATATTTAATTAGGAACATTTGCTCTTATTTTTTTATAGAAAAACCAGCACAGAATAGATGCCAATATATCCAGCTTGTAAAATCGCTGATCGGGAAGTGATGGTGTGTGTGGTACCCGAAGTGTATGGAGTTGTTGAATGGCATTTAGAATGAGTGTATGGTCTTGCTCATGGTATCAATCATTGGTTGGTTTGTCAGGATTTTATTAATTTACAGACTGTCATGAAATGGCTATGAATTTTGACATGCATGTTCATATTGAACATAGAAAAAAGCTTTTGATTGAATTGAGTAGAAGCAAATAAATAATCAAATCAGTTTCAGGCAAAATATATTTTCTTTGTAGTCTGTTGTCATGGTAACTGTAGTAACAGCAACAGCAGCTGATATGTGATACAATATATGATCCTGGAGGCCGTTCAATAAACTCGAACAAATCATGTCTTTATGCTCTTTGTCACATTGTATCAATATTTGGACTGATATAAAGGACATCCATAGCTTTCAAGTCAATTTCCTCCAGACAATCCAATTGGTTACTTCTCTTTGAAAGTATATTTCATTATCGGTGTATATATCTAGCCATTCAATCAGTGCCAGTTGCTGTACAGTAAGTGAGATGGGATCCCTATCTCCATATCATGGCCATCATTTAATCCATTGCAATTCAGAACCCGCAATTAGAGAATTAATCACTGTCCATATTACAATGTCCACCCAGGAACTAACCATCTCCATGTGCTATTACGGCCGATATGCTAAAGCACTTACTTGATAAATGCATTTACTTGATTGATGTTGGAGAAAGTTTGTCAGACTCAGACTACTGGTCATGCCTAATGCAGAAATGGATGGATTTGTGCATTATTTCAACACGCGTAGCGACGCCGGAATCGCATATTGCACGCGGACAAGGTCATATTTCTCAGGTTGTATATTTCATACCAAGGGACATACAATACATTGAAATCAATGTTTGGATGAAGAAAAAAGCCAGTACACTTCATGGGGATAGTTTAACTACATTTTTGTAGTGGGAATCACACATGGCCTCTGCTGTGAATGTGCATTATGTTACGCAATAATCGTAGATCGAGTGTGAGAAGGTTTTTTGTTGGTGGGTTATATGGAGCTTTACCGACTTGTATGACGCAATGATGGGTTTTAGTCACAAGCCGATCACTTGGTTTAATTACAGAGTAAAGCTCTGCTTGGTGTCTGGTTAGATAAAAAATAGGTGATACACCCTTGGAGGACCAGTTCAACATGGCTGCCATGTCTCGGTCGGTGTCCTTGAGGTGCAAGGTCGGTGCTGTGTTGATGTTTTTTTGCATCGAATGGACATTACATGCCAGTCTGACATTAAAAGATGGGAAACAGCATGGTCTTTGTTTATATAGATATCAAAGAGACATCAAAGAGGAAGTGAAGAACGTGCATTATGACCTGATTATAGGAGAAAAATAATAGTAATACCTAGAATTACAATTGTTTGGAAAAAGAATTGGTTCTGTAAGAGTTCCAGTTTTTTGCTTTATGATCTTGAGTTGAATGGAAACGATATGTTACGAGTAAAACATAGGGGTCTGGTTACATGGGAGAAATGATTCCATACAGCTGACAGAATTGGTTGGATTTGGCATTTGTCATGGGATATTCTGAGGAGTTGTTTTCCTTGCTGGTTGCACAGGGTGTATGTTTGAATCGGTTTTCTAAATGCCAAGGAGAGATAGAGTTTGATATATTTCACTGTTCAGAGCTGTGGAGAATTGAAACCATGTGATAGATCACAAGATTCCAATTTTAATGCACCTTCTCGCTCAATTTACTAATACCTTTCAATGAGCAAACATTACTGTTGTGAGATACTAGAGAACTCTTTGACACTCATATACCTTAATTATGTACCTTGAGAACCTGATTAGCAGAAATATAATGCATGGTTCATGCATATGAAAAATACCCATTCATGTATGCTGTGGACAAGATGATTTCAGTAACAGGATTATGGGGCAGTAATAGATGGACATAACTACCAGTAAACAAAATCTGATGAAGTAAAATGAATGAAATGAGTTACATAGTCTTAAGAGACATGTAGATGCAAATATAAACTGTCTGCAGGGTTTCAGATGTGTTCTATTAGACCTCCTCCTACCTGGAGAAGGTGAACATACTTGGGTTTTAGAGTCAATTTTCAAACAGTCAGTCTTAAGATCAGTTTCATGGGATACTAATTATATTGTTGTCTTTTTTCTTTGGCCCGATTTGTTTCACTGATGAAAGATATATATATATATATATCTTTGGCAGAACTCCTTTCAGTATGTATTTCATTTTGCTTTTTAATGTCAGTTTGACCTGCCATAATACCGCTGGAACACAGGTGTTTAGTAAAAACCTCTCAACCATGAGGATGAAATTATGTTTGTTATTTCGAGTTCTGTCTTGTTGTGTTACGAAGTAAATCAACTCAAATGTACATGAAACTGCAAAATATCAAGCTAGACACGTGAACTATTTTGCTGACAAGATTTGTGAATACTGAAATGTCAGTCTCCGCCCCTCAAAGTGTTAGTTGAGTATAACCATA